>VWZS01004134.1:359262-373009 GCA_013397075.1 Rhabdornis inornatus | reverse complement strand
GGCTGTAAAAGCCTCACGGCCCCCTCCNTCACGGCCCCCTCCTACAATGTCTTTTCACAGGTTATGGAGTTACAGAGACTCTCATATGACAGGGACTCGGTGACGATCTCAACTTCTGGCTCCCCTGCTGGTTGTGAGGGTCCTCCTTTTTTATCCTAATTAACTAGGTGCTCTGATTTCATCTTAGACTTCTTTCCACAGGGGCAACTGCTGCTGGCTGTGACTGCCCTTGTGGTTCAGCTGGAACCTGGACGGTTGTAACATTTGTAGGTTCCACTGCTGCACCATCAGACACTCCCTCTTCGAGGCAGAGGGAGAGTTTCTCACCAGCTGGTGAAGTATATTCCTTCAGCAGCTGGCATATCTTCTCCTCCATTACCCCCCATCCACTTGGGGTGGTTTATTTCTGAGGTGGGCTGTGGGGCAGGGTCAGGCTCTAGGGCAGCACCCCTATTTTCTGAGGTAGATATCAGAGTAGCTAGCCATCCAAGCCAATCTTCCTTCNCTCGGTGACGATCTCAACTTCTGGCTCCCCTGCTGGTTGTGAGGGTCCTCCTTTTTTATCCTAATTAACTAGGTGCTCTGATTTCATCTTAGACTTCTTTCCACAGGGGCAACTGCTGCTGGCTGTGACTGCCCTTGTGGTTCAGCTGGAACCTGGACGGTTGTAACATTTGTAGGTTCCACTGCTGCACCATCAGACACTCCCTCTTCGAGGCAGAGGGAGAGTTTCTCACCAGCTGGTGAAGTATATTCCTTCAGCAGCTGGCATATCTTCTCCTCCATTACCCCCCATCCACTTGGGGTGGTTTATTTCTGAGGTGGGCTGTGGGGCAGGGTCAGGCTCTAGGGCAGCACCCCTATTTTCTGAGGTAGATATCAGAGTAGCTAGCCATCCAAGCCAATCTTCCTTCATCTCTGAATGCTAAACAGAACAGGCATATCAGAAACACCAGCCACTGTACGATATCATTAGCATTTAGAAAAGATTTGAACCCTTCAAAAACTGGTGGGGTAGACCTAAAAAGCTGGGTGAAGGGTTAGGAGAAAAGTTCCCCCGGTGTCATTTCCGCACAGTAGGCACCATTATTCAAGTAACCCCAAAAACACACAGTTACTGTGCAATAGCCCTGAATCCACGTGCCTGCTTTCCAGAAGTTAAAAATCTATTAATTCCTCACCTTATCAACCTACAAAATGAACTGGATAACAGCCACAGTAGCCTCAGCTATAGGACCCATGTTTAGATAATGGCCTGCAAATGAGAGAAATAGTCACAACCATGTGCCACCCAAACCAGGGTAAGCTAGACCACATGACGCTGCCTAACAACGTTTCTCTATCTAGCACACAAAAACTTCGGTAACTCAAGAACTGTTATACCTTTTTTCACCCTTTTTCTCTCAATGCCTTCCTGCCCCACATTGGATGCCAAAATCTGTCTTGGTTTGAAAGACAGGTGTCTGCTATGGAAGGCAGGAGCCTTTTTAAATGGAAAGTGTAAACCCCCTCCCTCCAAATTATTATAATTTTGAAATTAAAGAGCTCTCAGGCAAAGATATGGGAATAGGAATAGCAGTTCTGTACTAGGAAAATTAAAATAAAAGTACAGTAATACAAAACAACAAAACACTGACAGAGTCAGAATACAACCTGATACCCTGTCAGTCAGGGTGTTGGTAGCAATCCTATTAAATGGTGGCTGCAGCTCTCCTGGAGTGACAGATGTGGTTCTGTTGGAGCAGTGGTGCTGTAGAAAAGTGCAGCTTTCCTCTGAAGGTCCATGATGATCTAGAAGGGTCTGGTTTTCCTCTGGGAATCCAGTGGAAAAAGGCTGCTCTGGTGTTCAAAATCTCAGACTTTATCTAGGTAGGAAATGCTTGGTTCCTCCCCCCAGGTGGAGCATCTCACAATGGGATGATGCAATTTTATCAGTCATGCAGTGGGACTCAATTGTCCATTAAGAGAAGATATCCTCCCTGGAGGAAGGATGGGTTGTGGAAAACATAAGGATCACTGCCCCACCTGGTTTAAACAGATGATGATGGAATACATACTTTTGGTTACATCCTGCATTGCAACCCAAGACACTGCAGTGTCTGTCAAGAAAGAAAAACCAGGAATTGAGACTCTAAATACCAGGACANTGCCCTGTGCACCTGACCTTGTCGGGGTCATTGTCATGCTGTCCATCCCTCCCAAAGAGCATCTCCAGTACTGCCACTTCTCTCAGCTGTTGGATCCCTCCCTCAGGGATCTTCCAGCACATCCTGTGATGGTGCTCCTGCATTCTCTCTCTATGGACAAACCTCTCTCTCACACTCATTAAAAGCCGCTCCTAGAAGGAAAGAAGGCCTGGGTCCCTTACATATACCCAGTCCACACCTGAGTCCTGGGTCAAGGGCCCCAAATTCCTTGCCTCAGTACCATCCAGTTGCACACGTGTACCCGTAAGGTCCCAGACACAAAGTAACCAGGCTGTAAAAGCCTCACGGCCCCCTCCTACAATGTCTTTTCACAGGTTATGGAGTTACAGAGACTCTCATATGACAGGGACTCGGTGACGATCTCAACTTCTGGCTCCCCTGCTGGTTGTGAGGGTCCTCCTTTTTTATCCTAATTAACTAGGTGCTCTGATTTCATCTTAGACTTCTTTCCACAGGGGCAACTGCTGCTGGCTGTGACTGCCCTTGTGGTTCAGCTGGAACCTGGACGGTTGTAACATTTGTAGGTTCCACTGCTGCACCATCAGACACTCCCTCTTCGAGGCAGAGGGAGAGTTTCTCACCAGCTGGTGAAGTATATTCCTTCAGCAGCTGGCATATCTTCTCCTCCATTACCCCCCATCCACTTGGGGTGGTTTATTTCTGAGGTGGGCTGTGGGGCAGGGTCAGGCTCTAGGGCAGCACCCCTATTTTCTGAGGTAGATATCAGAGTAGCTAGCCATCCAAGCCAATCTTCCTTCATCTCTGAATGCTAAACAGAACAGGCATATCAGAAACACCAGCCACTGTACGATATCATTAGCATTTAGAAAAGATTTGAACCCTTCAAAAACTGGTGGGGTAGACCTAAAAAGCTGGGTGAAGGGTTAGGAGAAAAGTTCCCCCGGTGTCATTTCCGCACAGTAGGCACCATTATTCAAGTAACCCCAAAAACACACAGTTACTGTGCAATAGCCCTGAATCCACGTGCCTGCTTTCCAGAAGTTAAAAATCTATTAATTCCTCACCTTATCAACCTACAAAATGAACTGGATAACAGCCACAGTAGCCTCAGCTATAGGACCCATGTTTAGATAATGGCCTGCAAATGAGAGAAATAGTCACAACCATGTGCCACCCAAACCAGGGTAAGCTAGACCACATGACGCTGCCTAACAACGTTTCTCTATCTAGCACACAAAAACTTCGGTAACTCAAGAACTGTTATACCTTTTTTCACCCTTTTTCTCTCAATGCCTTCCTGCCCCACATTGGATGCCAAAATCTGTCTTGGTTTGAAAGACAGGTGTCTGCTATGGAAGGCAGGAGCCTTTTTAAATGGAAAGTGTAAACCCCCTCCCTCCAAATTATTATAATTTTGAAATTAAAGAGCTCTCAGGCAAAGATATGGGAATAGGAATAGCAGTTCTGTACTAGGAAAATTAAAATAAAAGTACAGTAATACAAAACAACAAAACACTGACAGAGTCAGAATACAACCTGATACCCTGTCAGTCAGGGTGTTGGTAGCAATCCTATTAAATGGTGGCTGCAGCTCTCCTGGAGTGACAGATGTGGTTCTGTTGGAGCAGTGGTGCTGTAGAAAAGTGCAGCTTTCCTCTGAAGGTCCATGATGATCTAGAAGGGTCTGGTTTTCCTCTGGGAATCCAGTGGAAAAAGGCTGCTCTGGTGTTCAAAATCTCAGACTTTATCTAGGTAGGAAATGCTTGGTTCCTCCCCCCAGGTGGAGCATCTCACAATGGGATGATGCAATTTTATCAGTCATGCAGTGGGACTCAATTGTCCATTAAGAGAAGATATCCTCCCTGGAGGAAGGATGGGTTGTGGAAAACATAAGGATCACTGCCCCACCTGGTTTAAACAGATGATGATGGAATACATACTTTTGGTTACATCCTGCATTGCAACCCAAGACACTGCAGTGTCTGTCAAGAAAGAAAAACCAGGAATTGAGACTCTAAATACCAGGACAACTAAGTATTTGACAGAAATACAATCAAATTAAAAGCTCAGCTCAGCTGCAATCCAGATTTCAAGTTCTTTTTTTTTTTAGGTCTGCAATACAGAAAGTCATTTACACAACTGTTAAATGAAATGTATAGAGCTGGCAACTTCTCCACTGTGTAGGTTATAAGAGCTGTTTCAAAATCTGTCCCATGCAGTCCCCACTCCAGCCACTATCCAAGCAGAACACAAGCCTCGCATGTTCTTGCCCATTCATCTTCGAGGCAAATCTTATCACCTCCAACACCAAACGCTCTGGAAAAAGTATAAAAGCAGAGAAACATCTCCCAGCAAACCAGTCTCAATGTTTCCAAACCTGCAACAGGATTCCTGTAGTCAATGCTTCCTAGACAGGCTTCAGTACCATCTCCACTGTTAGCTCTGCCAGCACATGGAGGTGACCCCCATCTCAAGGCACACCACCTCAGGGAAGGACATGTGTGACAGCTTTGAAAGATACGAGCTAGAACAGCTAAGTCAAGGGTACACACCCAGCTGAGACAAATGAAACTTGGCTGAGGGATTTCTAAACCATTCCTTCTTTTGGACAGCACAGCAGATAACAGATCAATGCAAATGACCGAGAGCCAAATTTCCACACGCAGTTCTCTCACAGGTCTCTGATATTCAACAATGGCTCCTTTTGATTACAGATCCCTTCTCCTGGGCTTTTGTTACTCTTGGAGCACCTTCCACATCTCCAAGGATATGTTTTTAATCTACACAATACTTTGTGGCACGTCTGAGATCACTGCAGTCTCACAGCTTAAATCTTCACCACCAACATCATCAGGGAGATAATCCTCTTTTTTCCCCTCCACTTTTCATGGCATGCTATAATTAAGAAATTTCCAGACCTGGTCCACAGCACCTCCTCAGGCAGCTGCAGCAGAGCAGCTGGGAATGGAGGACAGCAATGGCAGCAGGCAGCACCACACTCCTACTGAATGTGTGTACTCCTTGCTCTCTCAAGGAGAGCAGTTCCGATATTCCAGTTTATCTGATGAGAGACTGGGCCTCCTCAGCAGCAGAAGCACCCCTTCAACCGACCAAAACCACATCCACTGTGACTTTAGAAGTTGTCCTCCTGCTCAGCTTTATCCTTTTTCTTTGGCACAAGCTGGGGAAGGCAGGCTTTACACAGGTTGTATCCCAGTGCCAAGGACTGTTAACAGACAACCAGGCCTCATGCTAGCAAGGTAACTGCCATGCTGGGGCAGCATGTGGGGATTGCTCTCCTCTGCTTGATACACAAATAGACAGAGATAAAAAAAAAGATTGTTCCCCCTTACACTCACAGTAGGACAAAAACCTACTACAGAAAGTACAGGCCTAGTTCAAGCATACAGAATTTCTTAGTGGACCACCTAACAAATTCTAAGTAATTGCTTGAAACGTGTAAAAGAATATTAATTCCCCCGTGCCTGCATATTTGAGCAAAGGAATAAAAATAACTGAGTAGGTCTACAGAGCATATAACTTTTCAATGAGTTCTCATTTAGAATCGACCCATTTAATTACACTAATTAGCAGGCAATGCCTCACCTTTGCGAAAGAACGGATTAGAATGCCAACTTGGAAAGACTGAGCAGGATAAATCTGTACCACATAATAAATAAGGTATTTCACTCTCAAACTTCTTTTTTTACACAAAGAAAACCCAACCCATAAATATATTAGTGAGCCATTTCTATAATGTGTTGAATTAGAGGCCTTTAACACCTGTTCAGTACAGAGCTTTATGGCTACAGCACCATACCCAGCCACATCTGCCAGTTTCTAAGGGGACACCAGAAACATGTTAAATCTGCTTGTGTCAGCCCTAGAGATGGAACATAACCTCCTGCCTACTGAGAGCTCTCCAAAACATACAAATCATGATGGAAACCTCTGCTTTTTCACCTTGGTGTCACAAAACCACCAGAAAACCAAAATAAGACCCTTCTTCATTCAGAATCAGTGGTGCTGCAGAGCAGCATTGCCAGGAGGCTGGGAAGTCCAGGCTGCCTTCCCCAGTCACACCACAGAAATGCATCTTTGCTGGAAGACTCTGGCATGATTCCTTCCTCCCCTGCAGACAGCAAGCACCTGCTGCCACCTGAGAGGAAAAGCAAACCTAACTGTGTGCAGCCACATCCCGCACCAGCTTGCCTGCAACACCAACCCAGCCTACGTTACCTCCTGACAGGTGAACATCCACAAGCCAAAACTGCACCAAAATCAAGCCCATCTTGTCCCAGCACAGGCACATGGAGAGTTGGTTTGATGACTCTTACAAAAGCAGTGGCAGAAATACCAGTTCTTTTGCTGAAGGCAGATGTGGAGGAGTGCATGGACACTCAAGATAGACAGCAGTTTATCAGGATAGCAGGGTGTGTCACTAAAGGAAGTTAATTAATTTCAGTTCACCTCATCAACATCAATATTAAAAACAAACAAAAAAATAATCAGAAAAATCCCCAAAGGGAAAGACAGTCATCTGTGTTGTCTGCCCCTCTCTGTCCAGCCCTGTGTCAGGCTGCCACAAGACGACACCCCTCAGCAAAGATCCTTCCACGCCTTTTGCATATTTCTTCCCCTGCCTTCCTCTTCCCTGTTCTTCCTCCAGCCATCCACACCCAGCAAGACTTTCACAGAAGATTTACTTTTCCTTGAGGTCCTCAAACACACATAGTAGGTAATTAAAATCTCCCAGCAATTTAAGCAGCCTTTGTTTTAAACCCTTATAACTCAGGAACCTAAACTATATTTATAAGTGACTTGGGGCATTTAAGAATAGCAGTAGAAATTAGGTGTTGCTGTTTTAGGTGGAGTTGAGCCAAGTGAGGAGACTGCTATCACCAACTCTTTATGAGACACTACCGCCCACTCAGATACGTATGGAAAAACTGTGCATAATCAACTAAATCACTTAAAGAAGCCTCAAAAAACCCACAGATTTGTTCAAATCGGCACCAATTCATCTTGCTTTGGCTTGACTCAATCTGGAAAATACATTAAGCTAAACCAAAGACATACTGAAACTGTTACACAAAATCTGTACCGTTCTAAGTTTTTATAAAGACTTTAACTGGTGTGGTTCTGCGTGTGACAACATATAAATTACTGGAGACAGGGGCTGTTGATATTTATGCATTGCTAACCTCTAAGTTGTCCTTACAGTAACAGTGAGCAAGCGACCTCAGCTCTGCGGTGTTGCTGGCCCAGAGGGTTCACACAACACGGGTGTTCTGGAACAGTCACGGCTCGGGGGCATGGCCGACAGCCCCGCGGCGACTTGGGTGTGTGCCCCTGCCCTGTGCTTTGTTCCCGGCTCTCCCAAACCTCCTGACGGCCCCCGCGCAGCGCACCGCGGCATACACGCTCTGTTCATACATGCACACACGCGGGGCGAGGCGGCTCCTGGTGCCGCTGCTCGGGCTACCCCGCCGTCAGCAGACCCGTCACGGATGGGTGCAGCACAATCCCCAACAATCCCTGCAGCTCTGCTGCCACCGGCCAGCAGCGCCCGGGCCAGAGCGGGGAGCGAGGGCGGCAACTGCGACTCACCTCCCCCGGGCCCGGCCNCGGCTCCGGCACCGCCCCCTGACCGCCGCTCTCGTACCGGGGCCGTTTACCCCGAGCGCTGCCGTGCTCCGTGCTCTGGTGCTCGGGGTGGGCGCTGGGCAGTTCAGTCTCGGCCGTTGGTTCGCGGCCAACTGCGGTAGTGCAGGGGACGGCGTGCGCTGGCCCTTTCCGGGTGTCGAATTCTGAGCAGCCCCTCGCCTGGAATGCGCTGTGGGAAGCACAGCCCTTCCGTGACGCGGGCAGCCAGGAGCGCTAGCCGTGTCTTGGGCTCATCAGCATGGCCAGCGGGGCAAGGGAGGGGATTGTCCTGCTCTGCTCTGCCCTGGGGCGGCCTCACCTCGAGTGCTGGGGGCAGTTTTGGGCGCCACACTATTAGAAAGATATAAAGCCATTAGAGAGTGTCCAGAGGAGGCGTACGAAGATATCAAAGGGTCTAGAGGAGAAGCTGTTTAAAAAGTGGCTGAGGTCACTTGGCTTATTCAGGCTGGAGGAAACCTTGTTGTGGCCTGCAACTTCTTCGTGAGGGGAAGAGGAGGGGCAGGCACTGATCTCACTGTGGGGACCAGTGACAGGACCTGAGGGAATGGCCTGAAGCTGTGTCAGGAGAGGTTTAGGTTGGATATAAGGGAAAGGTTCTTCACGAAGAGGGTGGGTGGGCACTGGAACAGCTCCCCAGGACAGTGGTCACAGCACCAAGCCTGAGAGAGTTCAAGAAGCATGTGGACAATGCTCTCAGGCACATGGTGTGGTTGTTGAGGCTGTCCTGTGCAGGGCTAAGAGTTAGACTCTTCTTCTGGGTCTCTTCTAGCTCAGAATATTCTGTGGTTCTGGGACACTTCTCACTGCCCCTTGGGCCCAAGGAGCAGCTGGCAGCTCCTGTGCAGGGCCAGGGATGGCTGGAGTGGGGCAGGCCCCAAGGAGCTGTGGGCAGGCATCACAGTCCTGGCCCTTTCACTGGTCTTGGCTGGGTCTTGGCTGCACTGTAACGGGTCAGGCAGGAGAGGTGGGACTGAAGCCTCCGGAGGCCAGGGAGGTCTGGGCCTGCAGCTGCACCCACTGTGGCGCTGCCCCCAGCCCGCAGGTGAGGCTGCCGTGGCTCCCTTGTCCCAGGCTGCTGCTGCTGTGAGGGCCAAGGCACCTCGCAAGGTGTCAGGTAGTGCTCTCCAAGACTTTTTGCAAGTTCCTGGAGTTCCTGTCAGAACATGCACTACCGGATGGCAGCACTCTCCTTGCCTGGGATGGGATCAGTCCCAGTGGTGTGAAGGCTCTTTAGGCTGTTGGGATGCATTAATTCCCTCGATTGCCAGTCCTGATAGCCAGCAGGCCCAACAGGTTTGGTGTCAGTTTTTCCTTCAGGAGCTGTAAACAACAGAATCACACACTGAACATACTGTAACCCTTTCAAAACAAACTATCTTCTTATGGCTGAAAACCACTCAGAAATAGATTTATAGCTCACACAAAACCAAGGAGACACTGATGCTATCTAGATTGCATTGGCATCCAAGGCTGTTGGTCAAGGATCTTGAATACTACTTAGGTGCATTGTCAGATCAACTCATTAACATCAATTTGATTCAGCACAGATGCAGGCACACAATTTTGTTTTAGCCCAAGCATGTTTTTGATGTTGGTTTTGTATTTTTACAGTAGCTAAAGGAAGACTGTGATACCTGATACACTATCATTACAATTGCAAAGGCAGGTGATATCTGATCTGGTGTAAAGCTTACCAAGTTAACCTTGTCAACATTTTTTTTTAAACAATTTAATTTAAGCCAAGAAGAGGACCAAGCTCAGCACTGTGTTACACAGTCTTGACATTTTTGATCCAGCTGAGAGCCATAGTGTTGCATTTATTCTGTCATCAAGCCATGGCCTAAACAGGGTGAAGTTACATTCACTGAATAGAATGTGGAGAGGAAGGGTTACTTACTCTTGGCCACCTCAAAGGGATGGTCTCAATTTCCTTATGTTCTGAAGGTCAGTGTGAGCTGCCAACTTCGGCTGTCCTTTGGACTTTCAGCTGCTGATGTCGTCCCGTCCTCCTTTATAGGACTGATCTTTCAGCAGTGTATTATCTTCATTTTTCTGTCTTCTCAAGCCTAGAGGCTGTAGGTGGGACTGAGGGATCCCTTGTCACAGCTATCAATCCATTTGCTGTCTTTGTCTGCAAGACCTTGCTCTGTTCTCTGTGAACTCAAACACAAGGAACCCCACATGACTGCTGAATAAAAGAATTTCCTACATTCACCAAAACACTTTGAAATTCTCATATAAAATTATAAGATTATTTTTTAAATTTAGTTGTAGCATTTTTCAATTACTTAATGCAGATTAAGTAAGATTAACACAGTTAATTAATGCAGAAAATTTACTGATCCATAGGGCACAGAATTACAGTGGCAAGCTGCACCAAACAATACTTGCTTCCTCTTGGCTGTGCTGGAATTTTTGTTAATAGAAGTTCAGGATGAGTGGCTCAGTGAGCTTTAGATGGAGAAAGTGAGACTGAAGCAGAGAGATGCCACTGGTCTGCAAAAAAACCTTTTTTTTTTGCCTAAAAACCTGTTTTTTTGCCAAAAAACCTGGTCCAGCCTGAGTGGCTCACCCAGATAAGGTGCAGTCCCAGTTTGACATATATGGCAGTATGTGGGATAATCACTGTATAGGCAGCCACCCTTTTGATGCCTTGGGTTTTAGCTTTTACATTTTTCAGAATCTCTGCTGCTTAGTGTGTAACTCTGAAACTTCGTATTAGTTGTTAGTAAGTTCTCTTCACAGGATAGTTTGACAAAAAATCCCTTTCTAGCTAAAGAATCAAGGACAACTGGTACCCAAAAAGCAAAAATGACAACGAGGGAAAGGGGGCAAGCCAGGGGGCTGATACCTCGTAGCCTGGGGCTGTGGTTGAATAATTGACCCCAATATGTAGAATGAACCAAAATTTATAAGTGTAGACTCGTGACGAGGATCTATCTTGGATTTAATTTGGGTGTAGCCCCAGCTGGGCTCTTGCACTGCTCAAAGTGTATCCTTTCAATAAATACCTATTTTATCCCTTTTGCTTTGTCTAGTCTCTGTTCCAGGTCAGCCTTTCCAGGCATCACTTTCATTATCAAGATTCAGAAAGTCGAGCTAACAGTAAAAAAGATTTGGTTTCATTTCCTGCTTCAGCTGATGTAATGGTTTGCCTGACTTCTGCATGTAGGGGGCTACCTCTGCACTGAAACTTAAAACTAAGCAGACTTGAAACAAAAACTGAGCTCTCAGTACAGACAGCCTCTGTGTGCATAGGGTGAACTTCTACATGACATAAAATAAATTATCAAATTTCGTTATCAACCTATTTACTTGACATTGCCTCAGATGGTCTTGAGCCAACATATATTTATGGATAGCAGGACGGATACTATCCTGATGAATACATGAGGATCTCAGTGGTTAGGACGATGTAGTCTAAGTAAAAAACAACTTACACATACTTTACAAGTTAAATTAATATTTAAATCAGTGTCTATTAGTAGCTACACAGCATCATTATTCTCTACCTCTAAATTGGGAGGGCTATTCTGTTGCACAAGACTTGGCAATTACTGCTTATTAAGACTAATTATTTTAATCTATTTCCATGTTTTATTACTAATTAAGTATCATTAGAACAGAGAATCACTTTCATATTCCTTTAATGCTTAATTTAGTAAACATTCCCTTTGGAAAGAGCACAACTGTGGTTTGCATGCTAAATGCTTGGAAACAATGAATGGAAGTTACCTAAAATTCAAAAGCAGGAACTAGCCCTTCACAGCAGACCTATCTTATGGATCTGTTCTTTCAAGGAGGCATTTTATTTTCACGTAAAATGTTACTCTTGGCACTGACCTTTGCTGAACCATATTATGCTAATTAAAAAAAAAAATAAAACATCTCCTTGATCGCTGGCAAGGTCAGGCACAGAAGCAGGCAGAGAACAAGGAATGTGCTCCTCAGGCTGTGCTGGGGAGCATCACCTGGACTTTCCTGCAATGCCAGGGCTGACCACCGCAGCAGCTGCTGCTGAACACCTGCTCTCCACTGAGGTGCACCAGACAAATGACATTAAAAGCTTGTTGTAGGAGTGGTTTGGCTTGGTTGTCATACACAATGCGAAGAAGCATCATGGAACAGTGATAGAGGGTCTGGTGGAGTCAACACCCACAAGATGATCTTGATCCACTGTCAAGAACTGCTGTCCAAGGTTAAATCATGGTTTTACCAGGCAACCTCTCATAATACCTAAAGGGAAATGTTTTCTTTTGTACTTCACTATCTTGTTATGCCTCCTGATTACGTTTGCACGGTTTCATTAACTTGGATCTCTGCTTTTGAAGGAGTTTCACATTAATGCTTTCTTCTTCCTCCTCTCACCCATCCCTACCCCTTAGAGCAATCAGGCACTTTTTTATCAAAATGCTTTCACCAAACCACAAAGTGCATCTCCTGTTATGAAATGAATGAGCTGCCTAAATTCTTTGCAGGCATATTACTCGTTTGCTTCTTCTAATGATAGTAATAAAAAATATTTCTATCATTCAGTGGAACAAAATTAGCTAAACCTCTAAGTCCCCAGAAAGGGAGCATCAGCTCTCTCTCTTAATTTATAAAAAATTAGACACTGGGGTTTAAGTCAATGTGTGAGGTGACTTGTCAAAGGAACTTCAAATCTTATGCAGACAAGACAAGAATTTGTTCCAGAATAAAGCAATAACCCCCAAATTCAGTCATAAGGACTTTAACAGTTTTCTTTGGAACTATGATACTTTTTTCAGTCTAGGCTCAAAGCAGCAGTTATCAACTCCCTCCTTCATTGAGGAAATATATCCTACATTCTTTAGCCTTGAAATTTAAGGAAAGCTGGAAAGTAATTGTTTAATTAAAACCTGAAGGAATGTGAGAGGATGACTAACTGCATGACTTGGCTCTGATAGCATCACCAAATTACTCTTCAAAGAGAGCCTCCAGCAAGCCTGGGCTCTCATGATGTAACAAAGGCAGTGTTTTATTTATGAGGTTACCGTGACTTTCCTGTAACAACACACGAAAATGTGCCACTGCTGCTGGGCACACAGCCCGTGTGAACTTGGTAGGGTTTTGGCAAAATACCAGTGAAAACAATCTCAGTGTATGAACTAATAGTAAATGTGTGACATAAGTGCAGTAAGAGGATTTTAAAAACAAATGCTTTGAGCTTATCATCCGAGAGGCCACAGCAGGTGAATTTGAGGAGGAAGGTAGAGGTGCAAAAAGGCTGCAATGGTTTGCTTGTGCAAGAGCCAGGTCTTGGAAAGATGACAGGAGAAATTTCTGTAAAACAGCAGGATGAAAGTCTGACTGAGGAGAGAGAAAATTTCAAAATGTCCAGCTTGAGACAACATTGTAGGCATGACTGATACTGATTTGACTTGGGAATTTTAATAGCAATTATGTGATAGTAAATATGTGCAGTGTCTTACCATTCTTCAGTGACTGTGACCTCCACCCATTCTTCAGCTCGTTTATTTGCTAAATCCACCAGCAGTTTCATTTGCTACAGGACACCTGCCCTAAAGTCCAACACTGGCCCAAGAAAACTGGCATGAATTAACCTTGTAAAACTGTAGGTTAGAAATACAAATGTTGCTTGCCAAAAGGGAAGAACTTCTGACCCAGTCTTCAGCTGGGGAAGTTTTAGCCATGTCTGACCAGGACTGTACCTGCTGCCCATGCCAGCAGGGTTTCAGTGCTGTCCCTGACACACTACTGCACACAATTAGTCTTTGAAAGATTCCCTGGATTTATGTTTCTCTGCCAGCTGCGGTGTGGGCAGTCTTTGTCCAGGAACTGAGAACAAACCCATTTCAGCAGGCAATGGCCAGAATTTGTATTATTTTGAATTTCTGTATTTAAACTGATAAGAGGTTTAAGAAAAAAAA
>VWZS01004134.1:244663-359217 GCA_013397075.1 Rhabdornis inornatus | reverse complement strand
AAAAAAAAAAAAAAAGTGAAAATTATGCCTGACTGAGCTTTCCACTAGGAAAATTAAGTTACTCCATAGAATTTAGTGGTATAAACCCTCACAGCTTTGCATATTTAAGGTGCTAAAAATGGTATTTCAGACAATGCTGCATCTGTATTTTAAAAGAGAGGTTACTCTGGAAAGGCACGTGTGTACATGTTAATATGGTGCTACAGGTATTGCCCTGATCCTGTATGCTGTGCTGCTTACTGGATTTGGTGAGAGCGGCTATTATTTCTAGAAAAAACCATAAGATACTGACAGAGTAATTTCCCTGATTCTGAATGTCTCTTACACATATTAATTTTTTTTCTTATGCAATTTTATGTCCTTGAGTCCTTTATTGAACAATGTCAATCACTTACAATTGCAGTGGACTTCAAGTTATTCCTTGTAGGCCCAGCAAGATCTAAAGTGATATGCAAAGCTGCTGAAAATATAAAAACTAAAACCCAAGGCATTATTTTAAGCTATTTACATAACTATTTTAAAAACTTATTTTTAGAGAAAGGATTTCCTAGAGCACGCAGTTCATTGCTTACTGCTCTTTGTATTAGTTCGATCTCTCCTGCATCATAGTTGGTTTTTCTCTGGAAATCATTAAGGCTTGATCATAGCAAGGATACATATCTATTTTCATAAAGCTCCCAAGTGAACATGACATACTATCTATCTTCCAGAGCCTCTATTTTGATCCTGAAAATTGCAGGCCTCAGGTAATCATCAAACCTGCTAGTCTAAAAACATTACTAAGCTCAGTCTTGAATAATCAAAATGCTATAAAACATATACAAGCTGCAGAGCAAACAAAGCTACTGGGAAGAAAACAAGAAATTTTTGTTTCTTGATCACTGGAATTTTCTAAAATTCCAGTGATCAAGAAACCATTTTCTTATACTTTAGGTAATCATTTTAAAAGCTTAAATATAATTTCTCTTAGAGTTTCTGCCTGCAGTTTTAAGGACTTTTCCACTTCAAAGGCTTCAACAGACATGTTAAATTGCATCACTTACTCTTCAGCTGTAGGACATCATATGGATAAGAGAGATGATTGATGTGAGAAAAAAGTAGGGGAGAAATGAACATTCTGGCTCACAGTGTTCTGGACTGGTATTATTGCACTAACAGCAATAACAAAAGTGCATCTGACCATTTTAAATTTTCTGTTATATTTAAGTGTATGTAGTCTGGAGACATTGAATTTTAAACCTGCTTTCCTGAAGATCAAAAAGAAAATCCAGAGAAAATTGCATTCAGTCACAATATACAATATATTTTCCAGATTATAGCATAGTGGCTCAGCAGTAATAATACACTTTCCAGAATTTAATATTGATACTGAAAATCAACATCCCCAGTGTCAGATAACTGCCCTTTGTGCACCCATAAACAGTGTCAGCATAGGTGGAACCACCACTCTTCATGCTGGTTTTGGAGGCAACCAACAGCCTGAACAACATTATCCTGAAATGAAAACAAATGAAGAGACTTTTTTCAGTTTTCACCTTGTTCTTAAATAGGGAGGGAGAAGAGAAGCAAGAGAAGAAGTCCCACAGGTCACTAAATCAGGAAAAGGGGCAACATATTACCACTGATTCATTTGTGCTGCTTACAGGACAGCCTCCCTCTTGTGCAGGACACAGGGCAGGCTTAGAGAAAACAAGATATAAACCTCAAAGTCTAGATTTCAGCTCTTGAATATTGAACTACCTACATTTTAATACAGTTTAAACCTTAATGGGAAGGATGTCTCCTTCTAGGGTTTCCAGGCTACTGTGCAGCACTGAAGCCCAGTTATCCTCGGATCTCAGGCTTCTCCAACCAGTGTGATCAGTGCTGAATGTTGGGTACTGCGCTCCCTTGGGCAGCAGAAGAGCTGCAGTGCCACACTGACAATGCCTGGAACAGGAGCAGGGTGGTGGCAGAGGCACCTTAGTTGGAGATGCTGTCAAGCTGAGACTGAGGTGGGGTGGGAAGCAGGGAAAGGTGCTGCTCTCTTTATGCCAGAGGGAAGATCCTCACCCTTCCAGCCAGACTAGCACTCTGTGCTATTTCTGCAGCTTTCTGCACACATCTCATTTGTACAATTAAAGGAGAGAGGATGATTCCCCCTGCTTCTAGCTGTTCATCACCAGATGAAAATACAACGTGGGGGTCCAGATCCACCCTGCATCGATGCAATTTTATTTCAAAATTAACTCCCTGGGGAGACAAGAGGTCTGCTCAGAGCCTTCACAGTGGTCTAAGGCAAGCTCTGTATGGCATTTCCCAGGGTAACACCATGGAAAGTGCTGAACATAATCAGAAAGCTACTGTGATGCCCAGTTACCTCACAGGTGTTATTTATCTTTCAGAAACTTACTCATAGCTATATAAACAGCAGAAAAGCTCTATCAAGGACTTGTGTGAACCACTAGTGATCATTCACTGCAGTTGCAAGACCACTGACAAATTCAAAGTAAAGCTTATTGCACAGTCTTGATTCACAGCAGCAAACACTGGGATGGTGCTGCTATGAAGAAGTTACATCATCAAAAGGAAAAATAAGCAATTTAACCCCTCAGCTGAGAGTACCTACTCCAGATATTCAGCCAAACTTGAAAAGTTACATTAGAAAGCAAAAGGTAAATATGCAATTTCTTCACAAATTCTCATCTTGTTTCCTTCAATCTTAGTAAATAACCGAGTGGACAAATAACATGAACGTTTCAGGAGTCAATACAAATGAAATGAACTGTCACCATAGAAAGTATTCATATACTTCATCATAAAACCAGATGGTCTCATTTGCAATTTTGACTGAAGTGATGATTTAAAAAATACATATTAAAAAAATTTCCCCATAGCATTTCACTAGAGAACTAACAGCAGCTCCAGGCTGGTCACTTTCCAAGCAGTACACACAGCTTGAAGAGAAGTTCAGCATTTATGTCCCAGGTGCTCTTACAGAACAGCTCTTGCACACTAAACAGAACAATGTCTGCTTACCACAACTCTCAAGTTTTCTTTTGCTTATTTTCTTTGCCAGAGAGCAGAGGCTGGGGCTGCAAACTGGCCCCTATACTGTCACAATTTGGAGTCCTCACCTTAAGACTCTTTGGCCACCAGCCTGCACTTCCTCACTGTATTGGCAGGACCTCAGAAAGCAAATGAATGTATGGCAATGGGAACAATGGTGAAATATTCTGAGGTTTTGACAACAAGTCCTTCATCCAGTATTATACTCTTCTTCAGAAAATACCTCAGAACAAATTAACATACATGTATTTTTAAATCAGTCATATCGTTGTGGGAATAAAAAGCGCTAAGAAACAAGTCAGATTCATAAATGAAAATGTATTTCACCGTTATACATGCTATACAGGTCATGCAAATACAGAAATCTACAGGTTATACAATGACACCATAATAAAATATAATATGACATCTGTCAAACACAATGCATTACAGCAAAACAAACCGTTTCTGTTTGTTTATTATTAAAGAAATAGATGAAGGACTAATTTGGAAGACACAGTACCATGCTACAGCTTACTGCACAGTCAAAAGAAAGTATTTCTTTGAAGTACACTAACATAAATAGAGCTGGGTTGTTGTAGGTATGATTTTTTTAGGCATTGTACATCATGTCACTGGTTACTTTCCCACTGCTGACTTTTAAGAGCACAAGAATGGTGCTACAACTGAGGTCAATCTATGCTGTGAACTCTTACGTGTAGGAAAAAAAAAAAAAAAAAGAGAGAAACCCCCCCCCCCCCCCCAAGTTTTCACATCTTTTGTGTTAGTGTCCAAAGAGAGTTGTATTTATAATTTATTCTTATAAGGGACTGGACAAAATGTCCTCAAAGCAGCACTTGATCTACCATAAAGGTTCACCAACAGAAATAAAGTTAACGCTGTATGGCACATGATGTCCTGACCTTGTACATCTTGATGTGGACTGTTCCACACAGATGTTTACAGAACGTTAAGGGCCCCCAGTGTTCCTGGCATGCATTTTGGCCTTTGTGTTTCTGACACTCACATATCGTTTTGCTGCTGACCAAATCCCATTTTGTTGAGCCTACAGGAAAACAAAATACTTCTCTGTGTGATAGAAAGCCTGCTGGTATCAATCAAGTGTCTGCATATTCAAAGGTTAATGTGTCACCCTCCTGATCACCCACTTGGATCTACTACAGCTATACTACATATATATTTAGGGGGTTACACTTGGCATTTTGCCTACTTTGCTTACAAGTGTTACACAAATATGATTTTAAACACAGTTGATAGTTGCTCCCAGACTAATTAATATTAACCAGTAAGTGCCACTAGTAACTAAAAGTGTCAACATCATCATAAAGGGATAGTTCCCACACTCCACAGTCAATAAGAAGGCTCTTTTGATCCCAGCAGCTATATGTTTTTCAAGCCTCTTCAGCTACAATTTTGAACTACACACCTCATAAAAGTTGCCAATAACGCCTTATTAAAGACAAAAAAAGATAGGCACAAAACTAAAGTACAGTATATTATTTTGTTTCAATGCACTGTGGGCAAACCCCATCATTATTTACAAGAAAAAGATGTCTAAATGAATACATGATCAATCCTAGGAAAGAATTATTTAAAAATAAAATGCACAAGTAAAAATCACAGTGAAGTGTTGAGATGAATTTTAAATTAAAGAAGAAATAAGTGCCTTATTAGCAGCTAAAACTCAAATTCTAATGCACACTCTGTCTTCCCTGAAACATCAAGGCTCTAGATCATTGGTTTCTACCAAAAGCAGCCAGTTATTCAACGTATTCCCTGGGAAGACAAGTTGTATTCAGCTCTGATTATTTGAAATCCAGTGTTCAAGGACTGCAGAAGCTTTTTCAAGTGACAAGCTCATATTTTACTGCCAGTAGCATCACAGGGATATATATCCTCCAGAAATTGTTACCTCTGTCAATTAAAAAGAGAGAAGAATATCAAGTAAGCTATGCAAGTTAGATGACCTCAGTTTTGTAATTTAGAGAATATGCTCTTCCAAAAAACCTGACTATGGCTTTGTACTTTGAAATTGTCACTGAAGCCTACTATGGGTTTTTACTATGCTGGCTTTTCAGGGTATGTGATGCTATGCTGCAAGTTTTAGAGAGCAGAAAAGAGTAAGCAGCAGCAATAACTACCATGGCCTAGACTGGCCCCACTTTTAACAGTTTTCTTCATGCAAACAGGCTCCAAAGATATACAGGAAAGGTATTGTATTAATGAAGAAATTCTGGATGCCTAAAGGAAATGTTTCCATTTCCCAGATACTTGTGGTTGCTATGATACAGTCAGTTTGCATATGATGCCAATTTACAGGCAGCTGCAAATCTCAAAGATTATGTTGAATTTAAATACCTAGGAGAACAGCTTTCTTTCTCTCTCCACACTGCTGTGTACAACTGCTGCAATATTCTGGGAAGCTAGCAAGTAATCACAGCAATTTATCATACCTAAGATGTTTATCATAATACTGTACCTGTATCTGCTGAAAAGCAAGGCTGTCAACAGATAGAATTAAGTGTATTTTCCTGTCCCGGGCTGTTAAATCCCTCAATCAAGTTTTTGTTACAGTCATCTAGGCTAAGGGTATCACTGGACATCTTGGAGTAGGTAGCTTGGCCTGTGAAATCCAGGAGGTCTTCAAGAGCCTTGGAATTACTTGTCCCATTTTGGTCCAAAGAAACCCCTGGCATGAGTTCATTCATGGGTGAATATTCAGGGATAGAGATAAGTTCTTCTTTTGAAACCGGGCTATACAAAAGATAAAGAAAGACACAGAATAAGAGGTGTATAACTTCATTAAGCAACAATCAAATTAAACCTCTGACTGTTCAGAAACTACCACTCATCTTAAGGCAGCTGCAGCAAGCTTTTAAAGCTTTTACCTAGAGAATGTCCTAATCCAAAGAAAAAGGATATTGCCATGTTCAGGATGGAAGGTCATACCTAACCTATATCCCTTAATGATTAAGGTTTGTGGTACCTGTGTGACATGAATGGTCATCTCCTAAACCTTTTTTACTGAACTGAGTTTACTGAACATTATTTTAGTCCCTGCACCACCCCTTTACCCAAATGTTTGTTGCATCTTTCACGTTACTGTCCTGATCCTGCAAACACTTACTCAAAGCACATACATTTCAAAACTAAAATAAAAAGTTATTTCTTAAGACTTTATTGTAGCAATGTATTTGAACAGCCCAGGCCATAGTTTATACGAGGTGCACCAGCCAAGCCATTTTTAGCTGTTCTTTATCAAACACTCTGGAATTCGTCAAGGCTACTGAAACATAAATTATGCTAAATTGAGAAAGAAGCAGCTGAGAAAACAGAATACCAAGATTGCAAGAACCAAGATAAAGGTGGGCAGTGAAGCACTGGACTGTAACCAATCATATTTCCTGCAAAATGTGTGCAGAGTGTGTGGACAAGATAGCAGCACCAATCAAGTAATGTGTGATCATGTGGACAGTAGTTTTAGAATGTGTAAATAGGGCATAAGGCCAGACATAGAAATCCCATCATTAAACTTAAGAAATGCTGCAACCAGCTGCTTTACTGAGACTAGCAAGGCTAGTGCATTCTAGTTTGGAGAACAGAAGGCAGAGGAAGGCTTTCACAGACATTTCTAAAACCATGATGTGGTGGTGGATGAGTTGAGGGCAAAACTATCGTGCATGAAATCCTACAACACAAAATTTAAGCGGTGTCCAATGCCACCAATAAGAAACTGGGTTTAACAGGGATCAAAGAACATAATCTATCCAGTGAGACTGTACTGTACAGACTGCTTCCAGGCAAGGTCCTAGACACAAATGTCAGCTGGTAAAAAAAACAAAAGTGTTGGATAAACTCATGGACAACATGTCAACCAGTGGCCACTTACAAGGCCAAGGCAAACTTGCACCCTCAATATCCCTAAGGCTACACTCCAGTGATCTTGGATTGCAGGTTCTGGTGCCCTCCCTCATTAGTTTTTCTTATTGATACTCTCTGATAATGGGCTACAGAGTCTTCTGGTCGGTCTCAGCAAGGCATTTTCTATATATTTATGCATATTTGCTGAAAATACTGAGACAGTATGAGAGGTTCAACTGGCTTACTGATTAAGGGAGAACAGCATAAAAATTCAGATGTAGCTTTGACTTAGCAGCCTTAAATTAACTGCTTATATATAAAAATATGTAAATAAAAAACTTAAAATTAAAAATCCTTCTTTTCTGCACGTACTTCCATCAAAATGTGAGAGTATTTCAAACCACAAAGTTATTTACTGATTTCCATACATTTCTGTTTGTTAAGTAATTAAAATTCTAAATCCATTTTCTTTATTTTCTTTATTCTGTTTGTATGGAAGCAGAAATGCTCATGCATCACAGCTGTGCAGCCAAATTAAAAAATTGTGACATAAGAACAATATCTGCAGTAGCTGCTTTCACAAAACTATCTGAAAGGTTTGGGCAAACTTACATGGAATCTATAAGTAAGGACTGTGGAAGGATTTCAGAGTTCCCTCCCCCAAATATGTGAGAGTGAGATACAGTTCTGTGGCTCTTGTGTCAAACAGCCAGGAGCCTCCTGGCAGGATCAGAACACACCCAGTGCACACCCAGCTGCCACCATGGGGGGACGTGAGAATGAAAGTAACAGAGTATTAACAAACAAAATCCAAAATCCCGTGTCTCATATGAATTCCACAACCCTGTTGGTAGATCCAGTCTGTACCTCACATCCATGGACTGAACCTCATCTGTTGAATCTTCCATGCTGTTAGATTTCCCATCAACAGCTTCCAGCTGAATAAGTCCTGAAACTGACTTCAGTCCATTAGCAACTACATCTTGGGAAGGGATTACAGAAGCAGCACTTTCTAAGCTTTTATTTTTCAGGCAGGTTGCCAATCCATTGATCTCTACAAAAGAATGTTAGAAATGATGACAATAGAAACTTTGTCATTTAAACAGTTTTAAATTCTAGATTGAGTAGAAAGGAAGACTGACAATGCAGTAGACTCAGTTTAATCCATTACTCATCATACTATACTGTCATCCCTCTATTCCACTCCAAAACTGCTCTGTGATGCATCTTTTAAATTTGAGGAAACAGGAAGAGAATGTTTTATCTTTTATGTCATGTACTAAAAACCTTAGCCTGGGGAAGTAAACAAAATATATATAAATGTCAGATATATACATTTTATTTAATAGTCCTTTAAATACATATTCTTTTTTTATGAAGTCAAATTAAATATAAGATTTACAGTCATACTATAAAAAGCTTGGTTGTGTGCAAGAATTTTCTACCTACAAAATTTGAAGGTAGGTTGCAGCAATCAAACATATTGGCAAATTAGAACTTTTCATTTACAAAAATGCTACATCATGTACTAAAATGGAGGAGAAACTTTATTCTGCTTTTGCTTAGGTGGCAAAGCAAAGCTGTATCCAGTTTCTAACATTTGTCACTGATGCAAATGCAGCTGTTCTTTTTGAGATGAAAGCAAGAAATTTATCATAATACACAGTGCTCTGCCTCAGATCAAAAAAACCTGAAGAGATTCAACTGTGAAAATAGGTCAGAAAAATATGGCACTTTTTACCTGGCTGGTTGAGAACAAGGGTCTTTGGTTGCTTTTCCACATTCAGAGTTGATGGGATCTCCAGTTTTGGCTCTTCCTTCTGAAATCAAGTAATGACTCAGCTGTACTAGAGGGAAGACTGTAACCTTCATGGAACGGATTGGACTCAAAACTTGTGAGACTGCCCAGGGCCATAGGGTGACAAAGACCAACAGCAAGACAAGACTTTTTTTCCCTTTTTAGTTAGGCATAGCATTTTTTTTAAATTAAAAAAGAAAACATTCTCTGAAAGTAACTGAACAAACAATTTCCTTAGGAGATTAGAAATGAAAACCTGTCACTTCTTAGCTGGACACAACTGCCTTCTTTTCAAAACCACATTCCTGAGAGGCATAACAAAGAGAGCTCAGTAACTAATTCACTGGCTGGTACAAAGCAGGAAGACACATCAACAGCAGCAAACATTGCAGCTCCAGCATGCAGGAATGGGCTGTTGCCCCTTGCTAGGTAGTGAGGGGAACAATTTTCCTACCTGCAAAGGCTGTAAAAAAGCTGTGTCTCTGTAGCAGTGACTGTGACACAGCAATAGTCACTCTCAGTTTGAAATGCATCTAAAATTTGGGTCTAAAGTGTACCTAAGTACACTTACTAACATGATACTACCCTAGAATTTAATTTCCACATATGATAATAAAACAAAACAAAAATCCTGTAACCACATACTGTTTCATACCTTTATTTCTGGGGTTTCACTCTTCCTTGTTCTCTTCATTATTTCATCTATTCTCTATAAATCAAAATAAATTTGGAGATGAGATGGCAGACAGAATATGTAACAAGAGACAGGGGGAAAAAAGGACAAAGAACCTTTTCTTTACTGTCATGACACCCTCTCTGCCTATCTCAGAAAAGGGAGCACAAATAAGAAAATTAAAGAAAATTAAAGATAGAAAACATCTTGAAGCTGGCTTTAACCTATCAGATCTTAGAGAACATGACTTTCTCAGCAGATGCACTTTAGAAACTAGTATTTTAATACCAAGTGTTTGCAGCTATAAGTTATGCTCAGTTCTGGAACAAGGCATTTGTTTAAAACAAACAGTAGTTATTTTAATCTAGTTGCTTTTCCAACTATTTCCAAACAGTTCCTTTAAAAATAGTTAGCATTTTTAGAATAGAAGAGCAAAATGAAATATCTGAAGCTAGTCTTGCTGGAAATGTGTAAGGCATTATCCTAAAATACTTTTGTTTTCCTTCTTTCTTCATTAAAAAGGAAATTATTTGAGATGTAAACCACTTTGGTTTGATATTCTAATCTGCAACTGCAACATGCTTCCAGTTCAGTGGTGAACAGTTTAAAACATATTGGAATAACATATATGGATAGATGACCTTTTGTAACCAGACAGGGATTCTGCAGCTGTTCTCTTTCCTGCCACACAGCTGTAAACAAAGCTAATTTATGCAGCTTCAGCCGTTTCTGTGCACAGCAGCAGTGGCCAGACAATCCTGCTGCTCTGCATAATGCAACCAGAGACAGCCAGGTGGGGGAAAAGCTGTTTGTTGATCACAAACTTTCTCAATTAATGACACAGAGCTTTTGCTGAGTGAGTTTGAAACAAAGTCACTCGTGTTTCTCAGTAGTTAGTGATGTCCTGGGTTGGGCAGCAACTGACATTTGCCTTGTCATGCCATTCCTTGTTTGTCTCAGGCATTTAACTTTTCAGGTAGAGGCTGACTCTTTGTTTGCTCAGTGCCTTGTATAAAGTCATTTGCCTCAGGCAATTCCACTTTGTTACAAATTTTGATGTCCATGTTTCCCTAACAAGCAAGTAACAAATACTAAATTTTCTGTAACTATTCACCTCTAATCCCTCCAGATTACTGTTAGTAGATACTACTGGATGCTTACTGGGTTATGTATTTAAACAAGAAATGAAATCATTATCCTGAGATGCAAATACCCACCTTCTTCCGCTCCAGCCTTTCTTGCTCAATTTGCTGCATGATTTGTTCCCTTTCAAGACGAAGCTGTTCAGCTGCTTCACGGGCTTTGATTTCTGCTTCTTCCCTCTAATCAAAACGTGTAAAATATGTTAGGGCCATTGTTGGAGTGTATGAAATAGAAGCTTCTCTGAGTCCCTCAGAGAGAGAAAAGAATCCAGGGATTGAATTAAAGCCTTTAGAGAAATTAAAATGTATCAAGCCACACAGATATGAAGTAGAAATGTAAGTTTTAGTTTTAAGTAGGAATATACTTTAAATGCCTTAAGAGAGTAAAAAGCCCCAAAGCCTAGTTTAAAGTTCAGTAACTTAGCTCCAGACATAACAAAAACATAGCAGAACACTGCTTGCATTTCTAGATAAAACAGATAGAACCATTTAAGTGAACAGATAGAACTATACGTGTAAATTATGTGTAAGGACTGACACTACTTTTGTACTTTAGAATTGAGCTCTGACAAGTGTAGGAAGAATGCTTTAGAATCGTGTTTTTAGCTGATTGAATGATTCACGAATAAAATCCCCTGTATTGGGGTGAGAGAGGAAGAAGAAGAAGAAAGGTGTGGGAGCTGCTGTTGCTGCTGCTTCTGCTGGGGACTCTATGCCAGAAAGCTTTTAGACTTTAATACTCTGAACTCTTTGCCTTCAAGACGGATGTATTCATGCAATAAACAACTTTACAGCAACCAACAACTGCTCTTGTCTCTTTGAAGACCCAGACCCATGAATATCTCGACAGGCCATTATTTATTTCAGGCAGAGTACCAAGTATTAAGAAGTATTTTTGTACATGTATAAAAATTTCACATTTTTGTTTGAGATGATACCTGTTTCTCAAGTTTGGCTTGGAGCTCTTTTTCTTGCTTTTCCTTTAGTATTTGTTCTTCCTGGGCTCTTCTCCTGGCTTCCTCTTCTGCCTTTTTTCTAGCTGCCTCTTCTTCACGTTTTCTTTCCTCCTCCTTCTTACGAGCTTCTTCTTCCAGACAAAGTCTTTCTTCTTCTGCCTTTCTTTTCTGCTCTTCTCTTTCAAGCCTGCAAAAAATGTAACAGAAGGTTTAAAAGGCTTCATCTTGTTTAGCATGAATCCTATTGTATGTACATCAGTAACTGATAACACATGCATCAGCACATATTTTCATGAAAGATGCCAGGACACAGTGAAGACATTGAGCACATGCTCAGAATCCAGGTTGCTACCAAGCTTTTACTCCAATCCTAGTTTTAATGCCTAAAATATTTCATAGAAGTTATAATTTCCATTGAAAAACATCTGTGATCAAAGAAAACATTTCTGTTCTAATTTCAGTTAGAATATCAATAATAAAACTAAGTTTCAAGAACAAAGACAACCCCTTCCCCTGTACTTGACACCCAGAATGCTGGTATCTATAAACAAGCAAGTTCTCTTATCCTTTGCTTCATCTGAAGATAAACAGGTGGAATGATTAGCAGCAAATTCCACAAAACACAGTGGAACACTGGAAGGAGTGGGTCTAAATTCCACCTCTGTGGTTCCCTGACCCACTGAGGGACAGCATGCTCCTTAAGAATTGTTTTGTAAGTGGCAGGAGCTGGTCATTCCACTCCCACCCCAACCACTGTGTTTTTAAAAAGAAACCCCGAAGTTGAATCTAGACATGCAGAATTAGTGATTTACTATTAGAGGGTTGAAGGAAGTGCATGGTTTGCTGACACTTGCAACCAGCATTCCATGTTGTAACCACCTTAAAGCCTGTTCCCAGAACAGAGCCAGAACTTCACTGCTCAGACACAGCAACCTTCATTCTGCCCACACTCAGAGCCCTCAATGCCTGCAGCAGAGTTGGGCAGGAAGATGAACTTCATGTTAATTATGAATGATTCAAGCTTTACCATTTAATGCATATCCTGCTGCTGCAAGACTGTTTCTGCTACGTGATCTTGCTCATTTAAAGCCACCTCAAATATTTTTTTACAATATAAAATACTTCAGGCATGTCCAGACTGCAGTGTGCACTTCAGCATGGACGTGCTTGAAGTATTTGGAAAAGTAAGAGTTTATTCAGGGTTCTTGAAGAGGCCAAATTATTCTTTTCTAACTTCAGTAATCAGAGACTGCAAAGGGCATTAATGAAACATGAGTCTGACATTAAAGAAATTAACAAATATATATAAACTCCCATATGATTCCAAAACTACCACAGTTTCAAGCATCTTCAGTGATATCGGTTAAATTATTAGGTAATAACTTTCACAAAGCAATAGAGAGACCTTTCTCGTTCTTCTCTTTCCTGTCTCTCCTTTTCCTCTTGTTCTTTTTGCAGGCGGGCCTGTCGTCTTTTTTCAGCTAGAATTTTTGCAGCTTCTTCTGCATCACTTGTTCCTGCTGTGATCTTCCCTAGGAGAATACAATCAAGGGTGGAAAATCAGGCAGGAATCAAAGAGAGTGCCCAGCAATTTCAGGTTTGTACAGAGGCTGAAATGGGCCTTGTTCAGAGTGGTAAGACACCTTTCTAAAAGCACACTTCAGCCTTTTCAGCACAGAGAAGATGGAATAGTTATGGGCATCCCTGGATGTCAGCATTTTCACATCCTCATTAACAAGTGTTTTTGGTACATTTGTGAAAACTCTATTCACAGGTTCCAGTAGGTATCTTTACACATTCTCAAAAGCCTATGACTGAGCAGCTTCATAAGAAGAACAGCTCATCACTGTTTAAAAGTCTCAGGGACCCATGGTATCTTGCAGTAAGGCTCACCTTCACTGTTCTCAGCCTTTCCAGCAGAAGGCACGTGCTTCTCAGAAGGCACCTGGCCCACGTCATCAGCCCGTGCTCCTGGGGATTTCAGGTGACTGGCATTTTCTTTCTCCTTGTCTGCTTTCTTTTTAGGTGTTTCCTGGCTGAGATTGGAAGTGGCACGATGCTTTACAGGAGAAGCTGGATATTGTTTGGTGTTTTTAGGAGACTGAGGATAAGTCTTTGCAACTGTCCTGATGAGGGAAAACAAAAATCAAAAAAGGCCAGATGTTACACAGCTTGGAATCAAATTCCATCTTCACATTTCTCATTCTTTCTTGTCTCTGGCTACAGAGGAGTATCAGTTGTTTTGCACAATACTGAAAAGAACCACTTGGATAGAATCAGAACTTAAAATGCATAGAAGTGACAATGAAGTGCACACAATTACAGAAAATTCTCATTAAAATAAGCCAATAACACTGTCTAAGGTCTAGGTGAGAGACAGGAAATTGTGGACTACCTAAACCAATGATTTTAGTCATGACCATTTCAAAAGAATTCCATCAACTTTACTGTTTCTACAGTCCTTCTCAACATGTAAACCAAAGCTACGGCTGCTCTCTTTCTGTAGAAATTATAACGAGCTACAGAGTGCTGCTTTCATCTGAATAACACCTTTCCAGCCATGGTCTTTTCCTAATAGTATCTGATTTTCCAAAAAAGCACCATATACCAGTATTATACAAAGGTCAGGCTGAGTACTACAGAAAGAAACAAAACTAACCAAACCATTATATTGTCAGCAACACTGTTTGAGTTAGTGTTTTTTCAGCATCAACACAACAGACTCCAGACTCAGCCACTGCAGCCTTTCACAAGCTGCACTTGTAATGGCAATGCACAGCAGCAATGCAGCCCACTGCTCATCTGGCTGTTGCACACTTCAGGTGAAGTGATAACCCTGAAGTCAGTTCTGGGAAAGTGGAAGGGTAAAGATATCTGATATTCACCGAAAATTGGTGCACACAAAGAGAACAGATTACCAGGAAACATAAAACTACACACAGCCACCATTCATTATTTATGTAACACCAGTAACTAGCACTTGTAACGTTAAGAAAGGCTGGGATGTGTGACTAAGTAGTATAAGAATAAAGAGATTACAATCTTAAAATAATGATTTATGTGAGTCTCATTAGAATAAATTATCTTACATTAAAAAGAACATTACACATGTATTTCTAACCTTCTTCCTGGATATGCAATTATGATATAAATGTATTATCCCTTATCACTTTTTTCATCTACACAATATAGAGTTTCATATACTATAACACGCTTTCTGGACTATACACTCGTTCTGGCAGACCACAAGCATGAAAAACATGAACAACAGCTGAAAATTAATGGACTGGAGTAGCAAGTTTTGTATAGATCTAACTATAGTACTGTGTGGCCAAAGACTATTATAACCAGAACAGCATTTGCATTACAGAGCAGACAATAAAAATAAGACATCTTTCAACTCCTCCCCAAACTCATGAATTCAGTAGAAAAAAGGGTTCTTTTCTACCATATTAGACTGCATTTGAAAGAGGTTAATACATTAGAATACAAGGAGTGTGGGGAGGAAAACACTGCAGAGTATTGCACCATCCCTACTTACTTTCTCCCACTGAAGAGCCAGCACAGACTCCAAAAGCCTCAGGCTGCAGGAACAGTAGTACCCAACTAAATTTGAAGTTCACCCCAGGCACCCCCAGCCCGCAGGCCCAGGAGCTCCCTGCCAGCTCAGGTCCTCACCCTTGGTCCTTGGCTGAGCTCAGCTCTAGGTAAGCCTGTTCTTCTTGGCTTCCTAACCTGCTGATCCTGACATGATGCCCTGGCTTGTCCTGGGACTTGCCTCAGTAAGGCCTTTGTTGGCTGGGCTCTTGGTTGACCCTGGTCACTTCTTTTGCCTGCTATGGGATGGGGTGCTGTGGGCAAGGTCCCTATCCAGGTCTCTCCTGCTGCCACCCACGACTCCTGCTCCTCCATGACAGAAACAGGCTTTGGAAATTGTGAACAGGCAAGTCTGATTGAGTTATTAAAAAAAAAAAACAGCAATGGGAGAAGCCAATGAGTTTGGTTGTGTTGACCAAATCTGGTTTTAGCATTGTCTTAGATTCCTCTTTACGATATAGATGGATTTCCAGGTCCTTCTGAAAGCAAAGGCAGATTTCCAGATTTTGAGGCCCCCCCTACACGTGTACATCTCACACATGCCTCATCATTGCAGTAACTTCCAACTGCATTCCATAAAATATAAATAAAGAGAAAACATTTTTCGCATGTTTTTCTGCAGCACAGACAGTGCTTCATGCTAATTAGACACTTCTTCAAAGCAGAGTCCCTTCTTGCTGTCTTTGGTTCACATTTCC
This sequence comes from Rhabdornis inornatus, assembly GCA_013397075.1. Taxonomy (NCBI): domain Eukaryota; kingdom Metazoa; phylum Chordata; class Aves; order Passeriformes; family Rhabdornithidae; genus Rhabdornis; species Rhabdornis inornatus. The sequence goes on along the minus strand of VWZS01004134.1, from coordinate 343,444 downwards.
AACTTTACCACACATTCCTTGCAATGCTTTTGATGTAACTTGTTGTGACAGAAAGAGCAAAATAGGCTAATAAGTAAGGCTGAGTCATTCTCAGTATTAGTACAGAAGTAATTGTTCTCTCATAAAGACATGACAATCAAAGAGGTCGTAGGAAGGAGTCTAGTCATGAGAGCCACGTATCTTGCACTGCATAGGCATTAGAGCAGACTAGCTGTACAACTCAGCTGGTGGATTAGAAACATGTTCTGAATATATTGTTTAGGTACTGCATCTTTGAACTTTTAGACCTACAGTAATTTTTTTTTTACCAAAACCTCTACAGGCTCTTAGACAAAAACAACAAGAAAATAGTAGAGTTTCATATAAAGTAGCTCAAAGTGAGAAAAACAGAAAAGACTGATTACTGCAAGGATGAGAATAGTGCAATGTGTGGAGTGCAAAGCTGAGAAAGTCCATCAGTAATAAGAATATTTTTTAAGAATTTTTATATCATTTACTGGATGCCAGTAGAAAGTATTAAATCAACATTGTTTTCCCCCTTGCGTTTAAAACATACTCTCAACTTAGCAGCTTTAACATTCCTTGACATAGGCAGAATTATTATTGGAAAAAACACTCCTTCTAAATAGTATTTAAGTTATGCTGCTTAACACCAGAAAGAGCCAAACTTGTTTGAAAAGGGAATTATTAAGAAAAAAAAATATATAATCACTTTTATAAGAACCTGTTTAGGTTTAAACCATGATAAGAAAGTGGGAAACAGAATTATGCCTGATAAGGATTAGAGAATTAAGATGGCAAATTACTGAAATCCAAGAAGTGGTAGCATGTCAGTTGTCAGACAACTTACGAATTCTCAGTAACTGGATTTTACAGGGGAATACAGAAGCACCTTCCTCTCTCCAAGAAGACATTTGTTTTCTCACCTAACTGCCCTGAGCTGACATGGGGACAACATGAAAGAAGCTGCCCCCTACATGCACTGCTAGAACATCTGTCAGGTGTGAGGATCCACTGATTCTTAATTACAGTGGCTCCTATGTAATTACGAAAGGTATAGTCCATTCTGCAGAAAAATATCTCAGGAAAAGCATATGAGGGGTTCTGATCTTGCTTTTGCTAAGCAGAGAAAATAATGCATATGTAGCTCACAAATCAGAGGTCACATCCAGCTCTGGCCATAAACAGCAGGGCAGGGAACAGCATGCTCTCCTGGAAAGCCATGGCAGGTCACTGGTTACAGCTGTTCACGAGGCTGACTGTAAATCAGAAATCTTCAGCAACGCCAGAGCTGCATTATTTTTCCACTTTCTCTCCATTAATTCAACAAAAACTCTGCTGAAACCAAGGATCTGCATGCTCTCAAGCCTGCTTTCTAACATTGCTCTGATCACAAGCCATTTCTGGGTTCTGACATCTTTGCTTTGTGACACTTTCTCAAAAGCAGGTTTTTTTCACTCTTAGTTTTGATCTTTTGTAGCCAAAACCAGATTCATTTATCTTTTACATTTCTTAAAAGAGAAGAAACTCAGCATAGGTCTGTAGAATAGTTTTTTGAATAGGTGCATTATTACAAATGTTTCAAATTGGTGAACTGGCCTGTTATCTAGCTAACTGCTGAAAAATCCCTCAAAATACTCTTGATCCAACATTCTATCCATTGTTTTTATCTTTCCAAGTCAAAACAAAAACCAAGAGCAGTAAATGTAGCACATACTGAAAAAATCTAAAATGGGTCACTGCAGGACAGAAGCTACTTCTGTGGGGAATTCACCACATGTGGACACCTTTCCAATACTCATTTTTAAACACTTTACGAATTTGGGGGGCACTTTTTTTGTACTAGTCTATGTTCATATTCCATCAGTATTCTGCAATTTGACTGAGCATGCACATTTCTGACATCAAGAGTGTTTCCCCCAGGCTACAGGGGCTGTCACCCAATAGAACCAGGTGAGGGGTTCAGCTAGTGAAACCATGAGCAAAGGACAATGCCCAACCTGGGATCTGGAAAGGAAACATGAGCCACCACCCATCAGCAGCACCACTCAGTCACCTTGCCCTTCCCCCTTTCTCCTTCTCTCATGGGGTTATGCTTTGGCAAAAGAATGTGACACAGAGGCTTGTCAGAGCTTTCCATTTTTATTCACTGGCTTATGCTACGGTTCATCTGAAGACACTTAAAACTAAATCCTACTTCCTTGATTCAGTCAGGTGCCATTGATTTATTTAGGGACTATTTACCCAAAGACATGTGAAGGACACAGGCTTTATTGCCTTCCTGATCTATAAGAAAGCACACTTACCTATTCTCTCAGGGATACTGGAAGAATAAACTGATTAATGTATAGATCTTCAAAGATGAAACATAAAACAAAAAATTACCCAAACCCCTCATCCTGTTATTATTGATCTTGTGAAAGATCTAAAGAAAATGAGCACTTTACACCATCAGCATCCAATAGCAATTGAGAAAAATTAAAGACAATTTCTCAATTGTTCAAACTCTCTAATCCATTAACTTTCATCTAAGTCATCTGATACACATTAAGATTCAAAACGATAGTTTTAGATTTCTTTCTATGACATTTCTTGATATATTTACTTTTCCAAATAACATCAAGTTTTGAATTCCTTCCCTGCTTTTAATTGTTGTTCAGCATGTTTTTATTTTTTCCCCTTTTCTCCTTTTTATATCTATATCTGTTCACTCGTCTCAGCTGTTATGTTTTTGGGCTGACCTTTTTGGCTTTCTCAGTAAAATTTGCCCATTCAAAAGATTAGTATTTTATTTATGTAATTACTGCAACTCTCTTCTGCCATTATTCACTGTGTTTCTTTAGGCTGAAGTTTTATTGTCTTGTTTGATCCTGTTTCAGTTACTTTACCATGATAAAAAGAGCTTTTTATTTAATAAATAATGAAATAACATATTAAGAAGAGAAGTTACTGCCACTCAGAAATCAAGATGACAACTGTGAAGAACAAGTAGCTAGAACAATACCAAGAAAACTTGAATGCCAAGTCACATATTCTTTAGAAAAAAAATGCATACAGCTAATTGTCATGCAAATAATTGGCCATACTTGATTCTTTCTTCAACAGCTTTAGAGGTTAAGGTGCTATGCAGGATCACTAACTACTAATGCTGCACAATATGTATTCTTATTTCTTCCAAGATATTTTTTCAGTCATATAGTGTGCTAGAAGGAGAAAGATTAAATGTGTAAAAGACCGTTAGGTTTGCAAGGAGAATGAGTAATTGTATGCATATTTAGTCACACTAAAATTATACTTAAATGTCAGATAATGATCTTGCTGGTCAATGGATTTAAATACAGGCAGTAAGGCTCTTGGAACCTTCCTTTAGATTGTATAATCTTATCTCCTCAATGAAAATTAACAGTGGAATTTGAGTTGTATGAAAAAAATGCATATATTATCACTATTATCATCTATATATAATAATACAATCTGGTCATTAGGGCACTTCTTTGTTTTAGAATTATGAGGGGAAGTTTTGAAAGTGCTGAAGCAGAACTCTCTGCAATCAGTAATAAACATGGATTTAAACTCTATTTACTGTATCTCTCATAAGGTCAAGAAGGGTGTTCTAATTGAGCCATGTTAAGATTAAATGCTCGGTAATAACATTTCTAGCCATGGTCAGAATCAGATTCCCTTGAGAAAGAGAAGGAGGGGGAAAAAAAGAGGGATCACTACCGTGGCTCACAATCACAGAGAAATCCACCAGTAGGCTTCTTAATTCCTCCATGCAGCATCTGCTGCTTCTTCTGAAAACCATATTCCTTATAGGCATGAAAACATTTTACTGTACAAAGGTTATAATAATTTGCACCTCTGGGAAAAACATTCTCCATCATTTCCTAATTTTTTATGGAAATTAGTGCTACAAATTAAGACTGGGCATACCTTTTTCATGGAGCACTACAGAGCTGTCTCCCAAGAAATTTTTCTTTTAACCACTGGACATTTCTCTGATGGTCTACACTAACCTTCATCAGCCCAGCAAGAAGCACTTGACTCTCAGCTAATTCATTTCCCACCAATCATTTTTCTTAACTAAATGTGTCTCTTGGTGTGTCTCTTATACTGGCTGAAACTAAACTGAAAAATGCATTCTGAGCAGGGAGTATCAGTACTTGCAGAATAATATACACTCTTAGAGCTCAAACTTCTGTTTTACTTTACATTGCGAAGTGTCACTAGACAATGATCTGCTCAGAATTGTAATAAGAAAGCTGACTGCCATTAACATTGCATTTCATTCAATTTTTCACAAAATTGATGTAATTCATATCACAGAATCTGATGATATTAAATATATAATATTGGAAGTTTGAGAATTTGTAGCCTTATAATACAAACTAAGAACTGCAGTGCCCCAGTTACATGCAAGGGGATGTCTAAACCAGAAAGAATACTGAGAATTCCTTATGTTGTCTAACATCAGAGTCACACACAAAATCATCCCCCTCTAAAGGGCTATCCCTCAGAGATGAAACAGAAAAGGAACACCAGCTGGTTTTTCAGACAGAAGAAATTTGTCAGAAAGGGGATCATCAAGCCTGGTTCAAAATACAGCCAGCTTCAGATTAAAAAAGGTAAATAAATAAGACAATTTTCAAGACAGAAGTAGCATCCACAAACAGGGTCTAGGGGAAAAAAACCCAAACCAATCAACCAGCCAAATAAATTAGGCAAGTACTGTAGACCAGGACTACTTTAGCATACTCCTACATTAGAACCAGACTTAATATTCTGTTCTAAGAAACCTGGAGAACCATTTGCTTAGACTTGAGTTTCAAGCTGTGGTACACATAATACAGTTTTCAGCAAAAGACAATCAAGAAAAGCAAGTCAGTTGCCAATGTTATGTTATGTTACAACACCATTAAGCCCAGATATGCTATAGATCCACAGCTCTGCATTAAAAAAATAAAAAGGCAACAAAACCACAGAGGTCTGCAAATGAGCAAAGGTTAAAACCAATGGTTTAGATGACACATAGTTAAGTGTATTTATGGCACCAGATGGTCATGCCAACAATAGGAAATGCATATATTAAATGCTGGAATTTCTAGTTAGTATTCATGATGAGTGCATTTCTTCACATTAGGCAGTTTCTTCAAAATCAAACAACAAAAAAGCCTATTTAAAAATAAATGTGAAGTAAAATTTCGTATGAATAATGAAATGCACTGTAATCTCAAGACTGAGGAAATGTAGAGAGAATTGTCTCTTGTGGGTACTAACAAAATATTACAGATATCAGATTTGTCATTTACACCTCTCCTTTCACCCATCTGTATATGTGTGTATGTGTAAGTAAAATTAACTAGATTTTATACAACACTTCAAAGGAAGATCCTCAAGAATCTATGCCTTATTTACAGATAATGAGAAATTCACAGGATATTAGCCCACTAATAAGAAAGGCATACTTAGGTGTTGCAGGCGATGCAGATCTTCTGGACATGGCAGCAGGAGAATCAGACCTTCTCAGAGGAGATCCCATACCAGATGATGAACCAGGTGTTGCAGGTCGCTTCTCCTTCTTTATCTTCTCAGTCTAGAAACACAGTTTGTTTCAATTTCCATAATTAGGATCAATAAATAAAAAATGCATTTGATTGTTTTATTAGCAAGATGGCATATAAAGAGATTTGTGTGGCACACTTGTAAAAGCTTATTAAACAGCAGCTCACAATTGAGGTGCTATTAATAGTTTTTTATTTTACATAGACATAGCACACACCCACTCCTGTCTTGCATGAGCAGAGCATGTAAATTTCAGATAAGTACTACACATCAGAGCCTCTGCAAGAGTGCTTGGGAGGGGTGGTGGCACTGGGTAGTATCTTCAAAATCATCCATATGCCCCTGCTTAGACATGATCAGCAGTGCAAACAGGCATGTCACAGAAGCGTTGTTGCATGTAACACTGTATCATACCTAATACTGACACTACACAAATCTTTGCTTCTCTCACTTGCAGCTAATTTAGATGGTGTGAATCCCCCTATCATTAAGTATTACTAGATACAGGACCTTAAGTGAATATTATAGCCCTAACACAGAATTTTTTTAAAGGATGCCTTGAGCTGTGTAGACTCAGAGAAATGAGTGACTTGCCTTTTCTTTTCTGGAAACTACAGTGTATTGATAATGCATCTTTTAAGCAAACAGCATTAAAAATGTCCACAGAAAGAGTTAAAGCAATTGGTGTAAAACAGAGGCATTATCAACACACTTGGGGAGTTTCTGAAATATATGAAGCTTGCTCATTAACGAGGAAGACTGGATAGTCATACTCAGGGGGGAATTATATTTGTCATCCCCATTCCCAGAACTTACAAGCAAGTCCAAAAACATACTCTTCAGTGCCTCAGTTCTCTGAAAACAGGGGTGTTGGTGTTCCAATACCAGCACTCAACACTGATTCCCAGGAGAAAGAAGATACTAAAATGCTCCTTAACAGGAGCACAAAAGGAACAGGTGTTGGCAGGGATTACTTTTCTACTGCTGTTTCATATAGCAGGGGAAGCACTTCATCTGTATTCATGTAAAGGGAAAGATAACAAGCAGAAGCTGCATCAGCTTACCCAGCAGTGAAATCAAAACCATTACAAACTCACCTGAGTAACTTCAGATGCAGGTGCCACTTTCATGGCATTGGCAGTGGAGGGTGAAGTTGCCTTCTTCCTGTCAGTGCTTCGGGTGGGGGAAGGCTTGTAGGGAGATTTAAGAGGACTAGCTGGTGCTACACGAGGACAGATATGGAATACTAAAGAGTTATAGTACAATAGCAAGAGCAAAAAGGAGCACAGATAGAGGAAGTAAAGGAGGGGAGAACACAGCATACTTTTGAGTTATAACGTTCAAAGGTAGTTTTAAAGTGTTTTTTAGTGCTTTAAAATATCACATATAAAGAATTCAACATGATTCCATGTTTATTAAAATGTCTCAACTGAAACATTTTATAGGAAAAAGTTCTCTAAAACATTGCTCTTTTACTCATATACCTTTTGAATCACCTGACTAATACTGTGACTCTTTTTTCTTCTTAGAAGTCCAGCTTCCTTTGCATATGATAAAAAGAGTAAGCAGATAATGCTAGTTGGGTGACCTTTAAATACATACTGCAAAACAGGAAAGGTGACAGAAGCATAGGGAGTTTTTATCTTTTTTAAAGCCTAAACATGCAAAGGCTCCTAAATACGTTAATTACTTTCCCAAATGATATTTAATCAGAAAAACTAACAAAAAAAACCCCATACCTAAACTAAATGCTACTATAGGTATTTCAGTTATAGTTATTTGAGGGAGACATCAATTTGAGTATGACACATGCGTTACAGCTTACAGGGCAACCTTTTTTTATTTGCAATATGAACAAGATTTTTTAAAGTGGGATATTTTACTCCTGATTTTGTTCATATTGTCTTCTAAGATGAAACTTTCACATACATATAGAACAATCAACAGAGTATATGTTTTATCAATAAGACAGACACTAATTGCAATCAAGTGATAGAGTGTTTCCAATTTTAGTCAACTAAAATCAGGAGGGATATTGACTTTGAAAAAGCAGTAATTATGCACTATTGTAAAGAAAGTAACATTCAAAAATTTTTTATTGGAGGCAGCCCTAATAAATTTTTATGAAGCCTTTTTGAATGCTTTGAAGTTCAATTGGACCTTTGTATTCTTTGATCCACTTTCCAGCCAAGTGGCATAAGGTCACTGTATATTAACAAAAACATTCAGAAATGTAAAAGCTGCCTAAGATAAACATTTTTGCTTCAGCTGTTAAAAGAATTAACTGTGCATCCAGTAACAACTGTTTGCCTTAACACCTTGACTTTGAGTGACCTCAATAATGTGTTGCTGTAGAGTCTGAAACTGAGGCTCCTCATTTCTAAGCTTACAGAAAATACAGTAGCAGAGCAAATTTTGACCCCAGCATAATGACAGGAGGCACAGTATGAGCTCTTGTACAGGAAGATCCCTGTTCACAAAGCTACTTCTATGGTGAGAAGTACATGACAAATGGGAGATCTCCCTCAATTATTTTGCTGGCAATTACTGACAAAATGTCAATGGCCTCAGATTGTTTGCAACCTGTGCTACAGCCTGATTGCCTTGTGGGGAAATGACAAGAAGATACTCAAAAACTGTTCCCAAACCCAGCTTCCCTGTTTCAGCTCAATGAAAAAGCAGTTTGCAGAACAAATTGTACCCTTGTCAGACATGCCAGTGGGTTAAAGATCCTGTGATGAAGAGAGAGAAACCTGAGAGTTTACAAACGAGTGAAGAAAGGACAAAAGTCATCCTTTTTGATTTCTTTGATATCAAACACAAGACAGAAAAAATCATCCATAGGTGGCCTCAGCAATTCAGCTCAAAATCTTAAGCAGAATGTACTGATCTAATTTTGAGTTGGGTTTTGCCCACTCTTGGCAGTAGTTGGTCCCTGAGCAGTAAACAAACTGGGAACTTTCTCAAGTACTATATGAAAATATTTCTGCTTCCAGTAGAGGCTGTTTTTAATGTAGAAACAAAGGAAGCAATTTTAGAGGCATTCAATGTCAGTGTCTCTATGCACTGAACAGAGAAGTAACACAAAAGGGAAAGCAGGTTTACTTAGCAATTCATTTTAAAATAGCTTTGCATGAAAAGCACAGATGCAGAACTTAAGCCTATTTTAACCAAGATGCGTGAAAATACTCATCATAAAGATAGTTTAATCCTGGAAAAGTGTTTCCCTGGAAAAGTGTTTCCTTTTGCAGACAGGCATTTGGGTCAGCATTTGCGCTTTGGGGCAATTTTTTTGGTTTTTTGTTCTATTAAAAGTAAAAAGGGCTTGTTTTAGCCAGTGCTATGACCAGGTATGGCTTTATAAGCAGAAACTACTCAAAGTCAGGAACTTGCCTAAGTATTAGCAGGACTGGAAACATTTATTTTTGTTTGCAAAATAATGGTTTTGTTAGTATACCCTTTACACATAGGAATGGTAACTATCATCCCTTAAAGATCAATAATTTCTGGAACTGACACCTTCCTATCAATTTTCTGTTTTTTCATATGTGTGTGTACACCTATATACATATATAGGTGTCACATACACAGAGTCACACAGTTAAAGGCAAAAAGATATTTAACAGATAGAAACTGGAACCTGGGTAAAAATAATTAAGACTTAGTTGTGCACTGGGATTTTTGTTCTACATACTATTCGGGTATGACAGGGCTGACATTAATAAATCAGTCAAAGCCTCCGAGAATTGTCAAATCGTTGTATAAAAACCTGTTTCTTAAATGAGTATCTTCTTTTTTTTGACAGTCTGTAGTTTTAATGATTTTTTTTTTCTAAAACAGATATTCAGAACAGCACAGACAAGATAACGTGCTTTTCAAAGATTTTAAATACACTTCTATCTAAAACAACTTGTTCATCATTGATTTTGTACTGTCCTGTAAATTGTCATTTGTTTCATAGTACTCCATTTTTTCCAGCAGCTACATAAATGTAGCTAAAAATCATACCTCAATGGTTTAAAGTGAGGAAGTCACATTTTTACCTGGAGTATTGTACTGCTCAGAAAGCATTAATGTACTTCTGCTTCTGGCTAAAGATGACTGTGTGGGAGTCAGCAGTCGAGAAACAATAAAGTTTTCCATTGGACTAAGATGCATGCGGTGAGCTGAAGGATGGGAGCAAATAAAATAAAATTTAAAATGCAAAGAAATAAAACAGTGTTACATTAAAATAACTGAAACAAAATGATGAAATGATTAATGAAATGACAAAAAAATCCTGAACTTTTTGAGATTTAAAATATTTGAAGATAATTTTCATCCCCTCTGAAACAAACCTTCTCATTTCTCCACTGTTTTAAGTTTCCCACTTATACATTACACACAGTAAGGTTAAGATCATGTTGTATTTTGTTTTTACTCAGAGGCATGTTCCATTCTGCAAAATGCTTGCTTTCATGACTCAGCAAGAAAAAGGTGTGTCTCCTTCCCCAGTAGGAAAGGTAAAACACTTGGTAGAACAGTGCAGCTGCTCACTGATGTTCCACCCGTGCTAGGACTGCATTTGAAATCTGCCATCTCACCACATTACGTAAGCCTTATTTATACAATATGCCTGCATTACTTCCTACTCCATAAATATAAGTGTCAACTATATAAGACATATTTATAGATGTTCCTATTACATGTATATATAGCCATCTGTCATAATAACCTTAAAGCTACTGATGAGCTTAAGCAATTCAAAAATTAAAATAAATTTACCTTCTCATTTTCATTCTAGAAACAAGCCTTCATAGTAATTTATTTCAGTAAACATATATTTTTTTCTCATTAGACTTCTAAAAAAGGGGGGTAGAAGGAAAAAGAGCAAACACAAAATAAACCTAAAAAATTCAAGGAGTTCACAGTGAGATAAACCCTTCGGTCCTCTCTGTAGTGTTTAGCAACCACTAATCCTACAAGATATCTTTTGCAGAGTCTCTTGAGGATCAGAGTTTCATAAGAAATTAACAGGCTCTACAACTCTGGTCACCAGATTGAAATCTCCCAGGTGACTCATCTCAGAGATGAGCCTCTGTATATGGAACCTCCCATATCTACTGCCAGGCCACCCCTTTGGTTTGCTTTTTTTTCCTTATCTTGCCAGAAGGTCACGACCAGCACAGTTATAGGAAATTGCTGCAGTCACAGCCTTTACAACCCTGTTTGCTGGAGTACCAAAATTTGGAAAAGAATCAGTAAAAAACCCACGGTATTTGCTGCTGGACTATGATCTCCAGCACAGCAGCACAGCCTTGGGACAGGCTGCAGAACTATGTCATTAACACAGAACCTCTCAGATGTTTGAGTTCCTTTGAATAACAGACACAAGCAAACCACAAAACTCTATGGACAGAAGTGCTTTAAGCAGAAGGAGAGTTTATGCTGGCAGGAGACCAGCATGTTCACTTGCCTCTGTCGGGGGAATGCGTTATGGCCGCTGTGGAAGATGAGAGGCGTTTACTGATTGGCGACTCCATTTGCTTTGGCAGATTCATTGTAGAAGCTGAAAGCTTGTCACATGCTGCAGAGAAATGCATTGAAGATATTTGTATTCACACCACAGTGTTAATAAACTCCAAAAATTAACCTTGCATTTGTACTCGTGGCCCTTGCACTGATCATAGAACTGAACTGGCATGAGATGAGCTCTGACTGCTGAGGGCCAGCACTCTATGACACAACACATGCTTTGGCATGCAACTTTTCTGCTTGTGAATTTAACGTTCCAGTTTCACAACAGCCTATTTCTTACACTGATGCTAACTAAATAATTGTATATCAGGTCTGAATGAGTGAAGCTATTCTGATACAAGACTCCTAATTCCAGCAAAAGCATGAAGTTACTCAGAAAAAACAAACTGCACACATGACAGCTCTGAACTCATCTTCATCTCCTCTCCCCTCCCCTCTAACTTCAGTCTGGAAGAGCTGGGGTTCATATCAGATATTACTCGAGTAAGAAAATGAAATAACCAACATATGTGCATCTGTATGAGACCTCACTGTTTTAATGACTGAGCTGACATCAGCGATTTGGCTTTATCTTTTTGTGCTCGTGAAGAATTAAAAAAAAAAAAAAAGAAATAGACCTCTGCTCTCCTGAAATATCATTTGACAAAGTCTGTTTGAGCACAATACCCATTTCCTACGTTGGCATTTATTCAACTGAATGAAAGAGAAATGTTACTCAGGTATTACTACAAAGCACTAGTACATGATGATCACTATCTGATACTCAGAAGCTAAAAGCACAAATGTTTTGTCCCCTACCTTCGAATTTTATTTCTTTCAAAACCAAAAATATTTTCAGCTAGAGACATGCATGTGGCCCTAACTCCACACCTTTTAAGTTACTGCATTCCCTATTATGTCCATCTAATAACAGATGGACAAGCTTCCAAGATTTGCCTCCATTACTACAGTAAACAATACCATTCACTACATTTGCTTTTTTTAAAAAGCACATATAATGCTGGTATGCTGCAAAACATCAGTTGCACAGGCAAATACCTTTGCACATGAACAACAATTAGTAAAAAAATCGAATCTGTTTGCACAGAAATAATAGTTCTGTGAGATCATAGGCAGAAAAACATTTACTGTAAATTCTGCAGGAGCAATAGCCAAGCTTAACTCCTCCTGTGAGGGACAGAAGGAACCTACTTCTCAAAAGCACAGGCTGTGTTTTGTTTTCAAAATGCCAAGTACATTTGCAATCAAAATTAGAAATCCTATATGCAATCCATTTGTAATTTTGGAGGACTCATCTACTTCAGAGTCCTTTTCATGGGAATAATAATTTTTAAAACCCCAACAAACCACAAATAAAACCCCACAGAAGAAAAAAAAAAAGATAACTGAACAATATAAAACATGATTGCTTAAACAAAGTCAGTCACTTGAGTTTGTTACAAATACCAGCCTGGCCAAAATTAATTTCAGGAGGCTGAAAACATAACATGGCTTATGGTTTATACCAAGTTTATTTGTTCTTAAAATACTGCAGAAGAAGGCCCTTGAGATGGAAAAACAGGCTGTTTTTGATCTTCATAACACATTTTCTTACTGTGCAACTGAAATTTTTCTCAACAGCACCTGTGCACGTCCATTAGAACTGTCGAATATATGTGCAATTATACACACATACACAGAATACCCGCAGAATTAACAAACATGAGAATCTGAGCAGTAGAAGTCTACAGTTACTGAGAAAACCATGAAATGCCTCTACTGTGCTGGAATGTGAGGCATGCACTGCTCCACCATGGCAAAATTAAAAGGAAATTAAAAGACACTGGTCTACATCATTAAGGGTAATACTGTAGAGTACCAGACTGAAATGATAAGAAAACAGTGGTTAGGAAGAACAAGATCAGTGGATGGATTACAGTGATTAGAACAGTTATAAACAAGACACGATGGTACTGTGATTCTCTGAAATACCATTGAAGGAATCAGCAGGAGCAGTAGAGGTCACAGGGTCTGGAGGAAGGGTGTTGGCGGCTAAACCTAGAACAGGGGGTGGGGTATTTTCTGATTCACCTATACAGCAGAGAAATCAGAGCAAAAAGAGGTGAAAGAAATTACTGTATAAGTTGGGGGAGCTGGAATTAAGCACAAACTGCATCACAAAGAAAACTGGTTTCTTTCTCAAAGCATAAGAGACTTCTTTTGTTGTTATATATATTTCATTTCCTGGCTTTTTTAATGATGTATCATGAAAACTATGATATGAAACAGTTTGTCTTTTTATAGTTAAGTATACTTACACACTGTTTAAAAGAGAGTAATTGTTATATTTCATCAACACCCAAACATGAATGTTTTTCCCTATAACATCAGTTTATTCAAACCTGATAAATTCAAATGAATTGTATGATTTAAAAGAAAAAACATGCATCTTTCTGAAATATAAAAGCAGCACATGACTCATTATGTAATAAAAAGAATTTCCTCTGAAGCCAAAGCAAAAATAGCAGTAACAGAATGTATGTGGGGAAAAAACCCAAACTATTTTAAACTGCACATGCTGCATAGTCATCTAGAAATTCCCATCAGGTTTTTAGAAGTACCAAACAAAAAGAGATCATCTTCTGCAAGCCTTAGACAGCACTCAGTCCTTTGGTGAATATTAAACTTGCTAACTGTGTGTGCAGAGGGCCAATGTGTAAGAAGCTAATAAGGGAGACAGTGCGTCAATTTTAATTTTAGCATTTAGCATCCTCCAAACAGATTCTGGTTACTCTGTTAAAATGATCTGCATTCCTAAAGTTAGGAGGAACCTGTCTCCACAGAAGGCAGTAGGGAGAGGAAGCCCGACAAGCAATTACAAAGCACTTATTCACACCCCAAGGCAGCAGCCCCTACAGTACCACCCTAACTATAAACCCATCATACTTACTATCTCCACAGTCTCATGCATTTTGCACTTCCAGCTCTGCAATGCAGGCAGACTGTTTCACTTACCATCTCTGCCTCCTGAGCCTGCTGCCAGTGCTCCTCCCCACGACCATCGCTTCTGCTTCTGTTCCAGCTGCTGGCTGCGTTCGAGGGACCGCCGCATCATGGCTTCTAAACGTTCCTGGTAATTTGGGTACAAACCCAGACACAAATCTCAATCAGTTCTTCGGGGGCTTCCTTCCCCTGCCTTCTGAAACCATGCTAAAAATACACAGTCCCCCTGTTGCTCCACACAAGATGATTACAGGAGCTGGCTCACAATAAAAGAAAAAGAACTGAATAAAGAAGGTATCAGCATGCTACCTACCTCCAGATATGTGTATCCTTTGTCTGCAAGCCACTGAGGTCACTACAGAGGCCTAAGTAAATAACACAGGTTGCATCACTGCCTAGCATCTGCTCCTGCTGGTGAGGCTGCTGCTGTGCTCTGGACTTAATTTGTATAAGAATAATGCTCGACAAGCATTAACTCCTTCTTGTCTATGCAGACATCAGGATTCTTTCCCAGCCCTTTCTGAGCACAGTTAAATTGCTGCAATGCCAGTGGCTCCACCTAGTCACTCAGATAAATGATCACTTCAAACCCGAAGTAGGTTACTTTGCAGGATGCCCTACTTATTTATTTATTTTTACAAAAACTCCCTTGTTTCTTCTATTATGTTCCTTAAGTCTAGGCATTTAAGACCTTCTGATTTTTTTCCTTCTCTGTGTATTTATTTTAGTGCATGCCTACATCATACTGCTCCAAGATTTACTTTATTTCCCCCTGCTATCCTCATGTTCTTCTCCATGAGTTAGGATTTTCACGGGGGAAGAATGAAATTAACTTTTTCTCTCCCCAAATCTTGCTTGACCTCTAACTTACAACTACGTATGGTCACTTTATTCCCTCTCCACCACCTCTTGACTATCAAAGACCTCCACTGAGTTTCATTCCTACCTCCTCCCTCTGCTAGTTTCTCAGTGATTTATTGTAGTGGCAATGATCCCTGCACTTTTCTTTTCCTCCTTTCAAGCAGATAAAATGTGCTTCTTCCCCACCCACAATTCTATCATCTAACAGCCTCTTCCTTTCCTCCTCCCAGTACCTCATTCGCATCTGGCAACCTTCTCACCCTCACATTTCAGCAGCCCAACCCCTACTGTGAAAGCTAAGTCTACTCTTGCTGCCTCCAGCTCCTGTCCCAGCGAGTTTTAGCCCTTTGATCCTATTAGTATTTTTGGTGCTATTCTTCATTACCTTTGCTATGTCCTTTGGGTCTAGTACAAAACTCCTACTCTTATCCACTTCAAACTGGATCCTGCAGGCTTCTATTATTACATCATACCCATTTTGATTTTTATCAATCCCCTGCTCTATCTCCAATATGTTTTGGCAGCTCAGATAAATTGTGTGAAAAACCCTTCATACATCTCTTGGCCAGATTACTTTCTCTCACTGATTAATGCCTTTGGTCTGGCTTTCCTGAACTATTTTACCAAAAAATTTCAGTCTTTGTTCAAGTGTGTTTCCTTCAGGCTCTGTACTGGTGGTGAGCCAGTTGTCTCTGATGGAGCTCCTTTAGCACACCAGACCCTAACATCAGGCACCTCCAGTAATCCCCATACTTTTATACATGTACCTGTAAACTTTGTCTTACCTTCCTGGGCTTCTGACCCTGGTCATTGATTTTCTACATTGCCAGATGTCCAATCATCATCTTCTGGTTATCTAATATATACTTTTGCCTCTTCCACATCTTTGAAGAATCTCTTCTACTACCATGATTTGCAGTAATGTATTTCTGAGCTCATTTCTTCCACGTCATCCAACCCTGCTAGCAGTTACCCATCAGTATCAACAGCAAGCCACTAACTTTTAATCTTTAAGCTCTCTTCTAATTTTATTACAAATCACTTGCGCTATAAAATATTCTATTACCCTCTATACTAAGAGTGAAAAAAGGAAATTCTTGCATCCTCTATCATTCCCAGTTCTCCTATCCCTGTTACCTTTTGGCCAGGTGATCCACCCTGCTGTTACAATTCTGCTGCTGTCTCCAGGAAGATCTTTCAGTTGTGTTGTGAGCCCACGGTCTATCAGACAACATCATTCAAAGACCACTGAGAGCAGGCAGCTGCTTCCCTGCCCTCTCTCCCCCCTGCATCCCCCTCCTCTGTCTACTCAGTGCCATCAGTGTCCAGGCAGGCATGAAAATGAGAGCTCTGCCTCTTTCCTTCTCCCTACAGAGCAAATGAACGATGCATCACAAGGCTCAAGCGCAGCCTCTTCTGCAAGAGCATAGAAACCCCCCACAGCCCTGAATAACCCATTTACTTCTTGCACACACCCTGCCTGTGAAAAAGGAACAATTTTCCACTCTCTGGAATCTGAAGTCAGCCCTCTGCTTTAGTTTGCTAGTCAGTCTTTCTTCTCTTATTACTTGATGACACAAGTTTCATATTTAAATCCTGTGTGTGCAGGCTTTGCATTACAAGTTCATGTTTTTTTACTTTTAGCTTCCCACCTCTCTAACTTAATTCTGTTTGATTACCTTTTCTTAGTCTTTCCAAACCTCACATATTTCATCATCAGTTCTTCTCTGCAGTCTGCTTCTTTTCACTACTTTCTTCTACTATGCAGCTTGCCCCAATCTATCTTTCTACCCATACTCTTTACCAAGGAAAATCACCCTCCTATTTCCTTATCATTAAAGCATACTCTTACACAGAACAATTTTTTTTCCATTTCTAATTAATATTGTTATTCATAAATCAAAAAAGATAAGATTAAAGCATTCATGTTTCAATTATTTCCGTTTGCTGTCTTGTTTGGGGTTATTTAACAATGCTTGGAATAAGCAATATTCTATAGTTTGCAAACCACAGAATACACTTATACCACCTACTATCAAAGTATTGTTTCAAGAATAAAATGCACGCTGAAATAGATTAAAGAAATTAAATGATGTTTCATACACATTTGAAAGCCCATGCTACCTACAATCTGAGGTTGAAATCTTCAGTTATATTATTTGGAGAGGATTATTCATTTTCATTTGCAAAGAGCCTTTCATAAGAGCCCTATAGAATATAATTAAAATTCACAAAACCTCTGCAGATAGAGGTTAGATAAAGAACAATATGAAGGCTGCTTTTCACAAAGAAAGG
Organism: Rhabdornis inornatus; assembly: GCA_013397075.1. Taxonomy (NCBI): domain Eukaryota; kingdom Metazoa; phylum Chordata; class Aves; order Passeriformes; family Rhabdornithidae; genus Rhabdornis; species Rhabdornis inornatus. Next base: position 326,227 of record VWZS01004134.1, on the reverse strand, counting down.
ATAGTTATTAATAAACATTTTAAGCTGGCACAAAACTAAAAAGCCGAAGAAAATAATAAGACATAAGCAAGCATAGCATAAACAACTCATGCATTAATAATTTGTTCCATGACAAAAACTAAACCACAAGACAAAGCTGTCCTTCATCAGCAAACAATGTAGAAAATGCTTCCAGTCTATGTTATAGATGAAGTGCCTTCTTGACAACATATCAGACTATGCATGTGATCTCATTTGGGAACTCTAACAGCTACAGACAGAGGAAACAATGTCTGCTCTCAAGATATAGTGAGGTTTCGGACAAAAAACCCTATAATGCACAAGCACTGCATGTAGGTTAAACTAAGAATGAAAAAAACCATAAGAGAGCCATCTACTGCTAGCATCTAAAATATACATTACTTTCCAAAATCCAGTTACTCAGGCAAGCTTTCCTCAGCCTCAGCAATAGAATAAGCACTTGTACTGTCTGAATAAAAATACAAACCCATCCCTCAAAACTCAGTCAAATGACTTGTTTTCTTACAATTAAGTTCTTTCATTTTCTCTGTGTAAATATCACACAGATGTGACAACGGAAAAATGTTTCAAGTATTATGACTTAAAATAGTTTGTGCAAGTAATTCTAAACCAATCTCCTTATATCTGCAAGACAAACATCTGAAAAAGCCCCAAACCATCTCTTCCTTCTCACTTTATATATAGCACTGTATGTAAGTAGCTCAAGGTTTCCTGACATTACGAGTCGGCTTCATCTTTGGAGTGGAGTACAGCAAGTAATTAAAGCTACAACATCTTGAGAGCTTTTCACTCTCTTGTGTCTAAGCACATACTTTTTATAAATGTAACAAATAGAGCGCACACACCAAAACAATCTCTTCCCAATAACCTGTGTTCAGCTAGAGATCTATTTACAAGGTATTTCCAAGTCACATGGAAGTTCAAGAAAAAGAATTATTTCAACTGAAAAAGGACTAGCTTTACTTTTGTCCAGTTCTCTGTTAAAAGAAACTTTTAAATCACTTCTGTAGAACAACACATTGCTTTCCTCAAGGCTCAAAGACTGCTTTACTAAAAGAAGTAGGCAGCTTTAAAAGCAGTACAAAGGGAAGGGCAGAGATACTGAAGACCTCCGTAGATAAGAAAGATGCAGCCAATGTACACAGAATAATTTGTAAACATTATTTATTCAGTTCCTTCTGAAGAATCTGACACTTTCACTGTGCTCTGCAACAAGCTCCAGCTGCCCCAAAGAACTCTGATAGAATACCTTGATTCCTACCAAGAGAGACTTTAAAACCACCATCTCGTCTGGCATTGTAGAGGGGGGAAAGTAAGCAAAATAAATCAAATTTTAGCCACCTCTTTAAGAAGTCCTTTGCAAGCAAAAGAGTCAAGCAGAGGATGCTCTGATATAGGAGCCAACAAGTCCTCATCAGTTTGCTAAGATCTATTCCTCTCAGACTCAGATGCAACAACAATATTTTGTAGAGAGAAATTTATATAACCTCTTCCTATCATGAATGTGCACTACTTTCTGCTCTGTTAAAAAACAAGGAAAATATTTCAGGGAAAATATAAAGGACAACCAGTAAGACAGAGAGCAAGAAAGAAAATCTCTCTACTCGTCATTTCAGACACCTGAGGAGTAAGTAAAATGGGTACTCCAGTACCCAGCCAGTGTAAACTGGTGTTAAAACTGGAGAGGGGGTCAGCCCCCACTAAACAAATGCTTTGGGTCTGACCTGTCACAGCCTCTCACATCCAGCAACTCTGCTCTCATTTCTTCAGCAAAGGCAGACCATGAATGCAGGGAAAGCTGGCAGATACTCGCTCTTCCTACACCTCTCTGCCTTTCTGTCCCTCTCTGCTGAAAATTTTGAGGACAGGGTTTTGGATATTTTTGTACTTGCCCCTTTCCCTTAAAACCCTCACAAAGGGAATCAATTTTGCTTCGCTGCAAAAGGTTATTACAGCAGAAAATGATGGGGAAGGAGCTCATGACTTCAATGCTGTTACCACAAGAGAGAAACCTCCTACCCTTTGTTTCTGCTTTCTCCCATTTTTCTTAAAAGAATTTGAAACAAACCACATGACAAAACATTTTAAAATTAATTCTCAGCCATCACATAGAAGCCACAATGAGTATGTTAAAGTTGAACAATGAATGACAGGATACAATCTTCTCTTCAAATAAAGTGAAAAATCAAACAAAAAATTCCGTGAACAGCTGTATGTTATTGTGAAATCATGCAGAAGTGTTTTACCTGTTTTGCAAAGTTATTTTGATGAAAGGACAGGGGAGAAAAATGGAGGTTAAGAACTGTGGATTTCTAAAGCTTTTTTTATCTAGCAATTGAGGAAATATTTTCTTCTGTTTTTTTTTAAACCACTGCCCCATTTTCCAAAAATCATTAATTCTTTATCAGTTGTGGGTAGCAGTGCTAGTGTTCTCCACATAATGTCATGCAGAGATATACACACACACCCTGCATTCAGAGAGCTGTATCAGAAATTGGACTCACTAGAGCAAAAAAAGAACCTTAAATGATCTCAGCAGGGAGCATAGAAGAGAGGAAGGGCATGAAGATGCTTAAAAATATGTGATTCTGTTTTATGTTAGAATTTGAAAACAGCCTAGATTCTTCACTGCTTTAAGTACAAATTTCTGAGTTTGTCACTGAGGAAAAATGAAGAACATATTTTCACAAACACTTCTGTTTCATGGACAGTAAACAGAACAGTAAGAAAAATCTTTTCCTTTTTGGAAACATTCATCTTTAAAGACTTCCTTCCAGAAGGCTGGTGCTTTATATTTGACAATCAGAGTCCCAGATATGTTAGCAACAGTAGATGACTATTCTATTCCAGAAGATCAGACAAAAAATTTAAAAAAGTGTTTTGGAAAGTGTTTTTGATGTACAGCAGTAGACTACTTACAGCTGTGGTGACGTGGTCTGCAGTTCCTGCAGTAATTGCTCACATGTCTTCAGTCCTGCCCCCACCCCCAATCATTTAATGCATGTCAATATCCAGCCATGTTCAATGCTGCCATACATCTCCCAGTGGACCTCACCTCCTCCTCTTTAAGCTTTTGTCTCCGCTTTTCTTCAACAGCTGCTCTCTTCTGCTCCTCTCTCTGTCTCTGTTCCTCCAGTCTTCTCCAGCGCTCCTCCATTTGCTTTTCATACTGAAGTTTTGCTCTTCTCTCCTTCTCCAGTATCTGCTGCTCCCTAGCAGCTTGTGCAGAGAAAAAGGTGCATTTCACGTCATGCAAATTTTCTTCTATTTTAAAATTATTTGATAACGTGAAACAATAGTGTAAAACAACAAATTCAAGTGCACATGGTTTTAGTCCACTAAGATTAAAAATATAGTGCCCAGAGGTGCTGAAATTATTAGTAAATCTAAGCAATTTGCTCAATAAATAAATAGGGAAGCCCTTGTACATAAGGTGTCAGTTTGTACCCCTTAGCTATGTAAAAACAGTGTACAGAACAGTTTAGCAATTTTTATTAATTTATTTTGTTTCAAGTCCCTCTGAAGCTTAAAGCCAAATTAATTTTTCAGACGTACTGCTCTTAGTAAGCTTTGAACGAAATTAGCTATATATATTAAAGCAAAAGCCCTTGGGACTTCTTTAAAACTGTCCTTCTTGTTATGGAGCTGCATTTAAAATAGACACATGTAAACAACATATGCTAAGTTTTCTATGAAGTTTCAAAAATACATCTTTCAGCTCATGATTTGGTGCTATATCTTTATCCACTTCTGCCTCTTCACATGAAAAAAAAAAATTACTTCTGTTACTGAGGTTTTGCCCAACTGTTTTTTCCAACTGGAGCAATTATCTTCATGGGACATTACCCTGATGTTTCAGAAACTCAGACTACAACAACATATACTGGACTGTTGCTTCAGGTGTACATAGGAGAACAAGTAGCAGGAATTAACGTGGCAAACTGAGAGGAAAAATCCATTTCCCATGCAAGTGTATTCCATAAAAAGACAGGAAAGAGGAGTTCAGTAAGCATGCCTATATACACACAAGCCTGTAGTGTCACATACCAACACACATACAGCCAATATCAAAGAAGGAATATTGCCAGGCTAAGAACTTGAAAGTCAGGGAAAGCCAGAATTAACACTGTTTATACAAGAGCTAGTCCTTCTTCCTGCTCACTTATTCATCCTGTGTTTCTTCAGCTCCTGTTTCCTTGTGCAGCACATCATCACCCTTCTAACTCTCTCATATTATCTTCCCATCATTCCTAGGCTCTTGCCCAGCCATCCCAAATGCCTCTTCTCAGATCAGCCTTTTCCTCTCAGTTCCTGCCCCCAGGCTCTTTAACCACAGCTGTGACTTTCAGTCCCTCTCAGCCCCACTCCATCCTCACTCCCTTGGGTGAAAGCCAGAGTCCTCCCAACACCCAGATCCTTTTCCAACATTCCATTTCTTTCCCTTTAATACAGAATCCTACAATACTTCTTCCTCAAATTCAGCCTGCTTTCCAGAACACCTTCTAGCTTATTCTTGTTAGAAATACAGTTGATCCACTCATCCTCCCCTCTCAAGACAGGGCAGTACGAGGGGAGTGTCAGTGATGCAGTGAATCTGGTTTGAATGCATGAAGTTGAGACTTGTCAACAGAAAAAGTCACCTCAGGGACAGTGGATAACAAGTGACCAGGCATTAATTATTCCAACTGCTAGCCACATCAGGTAGAGCAGGTGAAAAAAACATGCTGAAGTTCATAAAAATCAAAAATAAGTGAGGTGTCCAGAGATTGTGCTAAGATTACCTCCTGAGTAAGTAGATGAAACCTGGGACTGATTCTGGACAGAGAAGTAAACAATTCTGTCATCATGGACACACGTACAATTCTTGTTGCTTAATTTAGGGATGTTAAACCACTGATTAATAAGTTTTGGCTGGGGTGGAAGTTACTTCATATTGCTACATAGTACCTGACTGCTTAAACATCTGAGCCCTGGGGGAACACAATGCTTTTTTCTGAACTTCCAGAAGCAGATTCTCACAGTCAAACTGACCAAAATCCAAAGCTCCCCATTACAGAAATGGTCTTAACTCTAAAGAAATCTATTTCCGGGAGGCATATATGATGTCTGGGAGAAAATTGCAGACACCACCTTCCAAATCCCCTGGGCCAACCACTCCCAAAATCTCCAGGTTTCAGTTTCCTTCTCATCTCTTCTACTCCAAGTCCTTCCCAATCTAACCATCATATCACTTTCTTGGGAACCAGAAAAGAAATGATTATCAGGAGGAAAGAAGAGATAGCTCAGACTGAGTGTACCTGGAAGAGAAGTAAGTCCCAGATAGATAGATAGAAGCTCGGACAAGGTTAAGTGCTAAAGAGCAGCAGATTTTCACCAGAACTACCAAAAGGAATCGTGCTGATCAAGCCCATTGTAATTAAAAATGTTGAGTCAGTGGTCCCAAGCCCCAGACTTTGCAAAGAAATTGTCAACAGTTTGTTTAATGCAAGTAAAACAGTATTTTCCTATGATTCTTTGACAGGTGCCCATACTCGTTTAGCTGATGTTTCCACGAAATATATGCTTATCTTAGATTTTACAAAAATCATAAAACACTGACAATTCCTTCTGCTAGGTATTGTCAGGTTATCTCTAGGAACAGTGCCATTGACCTTTCTCATTACAACTTGGAGAAGTTAACTGTTTAACACTTTCTTATATACAGAGAGAGATATAGGAAGTCCAAATCAACGTTGAACAGAAAATTTCATTTATGTGTGTATATATATACACACACATATATATGTGTATTTTAATTGGGTATACACCCACTCCCCTTAAATATATATACTTTTTCCATATATGTTTTACAATTCTTTCAACATTTCCCTGGTCATATTAATAGATTAAAAATAACTGATTATTTAAAACAAAATCTGAAACAAAATTGCTCATGTTATTCAGGAACTGAGTAATGCGGTTTGTCATTCTCCTGAAAGATTAACCATTTTACAACTTACAGAAAAGTACACACTTTAATGCTGTACTTAACAACTCTATTATATATTTCAATATGGCTAAACCTGAAAAGATTAAAATTGAGGTTGCTTTACCAACTCATCCTACATATTATTCTGAGTATTATTCAAGGATTATTTGGTATTTTCACAAACCAGGACCATGACAGCAGTATCTTGATAATAAACCCATATTCAAAGGCACACAAATCAAAGAAGAAATTCAACTTGTAAATATAAAATATTAAATACTTGACTGGAAATCCAGAAGGACAGATTCTTTCTTATAATTTAAGTTAAAAGAAGTGATAAAGACCAGCAACAAGCTGAATGAAAAGATTTTAAATTCAGAACACAAAAAATGCTATGTTAGTCAGTTAAGCCTATTAAAACGTATATATAAAAAATACATGCACCTCCTGCCAACTTACCAAGGTATTTCTCCCTTTCTTCTCTTCTTTCCTTTGCCAGTCTTTGTCTTTCATCAGTTTTTAGAAATCCATCAATAGCTGAAGACAGAGGGAAGGAAAACAAAAAGCCTTAAAAAGCTGTTAGCAAAACTCAAGAAGGATCCAAAAGAAATTAAAATAATCCATTAAAAAGAAATCATAACTACTGTATTTAACAACTCCAATAACAAAACAAATTTTGCTCTTGTATGCAGGGGGATTGACGAGCCGGGATTTGGGTACCTCTTGAGCACAGTCTCCCACCTACTGCTGAACTCCAAGCATGGTTCCTCAGTGTAAATGCCTGACTCCTCTTCTCAGAGTAAACAAGCATGCTGTTAGTGCTTGCTTCAAAACTTGAAACTTCCTCAGGAAAAACCGTAAGGGTGCAATTAATATGCATTTATCTTTGTTAATATGCTCATTTTAAATTTTTTGGCTAGAAAGAAAAAGGTAGTTGAGAAAAGCAGTAAGCAGCTGCAAGGAGTACCAGCCTTCATATTTATGGCTGACCACAGCCCCCCAGTTTCCCTGCTTGCTCAGCATTTCAACAACCAGCAATTACTGCTGGATGAGGCTACAGAAGCAGCAGCCCTCCTGCCCTCTTTCCCAGGCAGGAAACATTTTGTTTCCTCCTGGAGTTGGCATCTAAAAGTAGGATACTTGTTTGGGAGGAGGTTGCCTAAGGATGTTTTGTACCTGGATGCAGACACCCCAGTTCTTTGCACAGCATGAGCAGCTGAAAAGCCCAGTTTAAGGAGGGAGGAAGGCAGAGTGTGACACACCAGGTGCCTTGGGGTCACCTGCCTGCATGCCCTGCAACAAGCATCAAAGGGATCTAAGATGGACCTTCTGCAACGGCAGGAGTAAGGCCACCAAGTGCCTTGATAGACCATCCAGGGGATGGTCTTAACACAGCTGACAGAGCCTCCAGTGCCCTCCTTTCTCAGCATCTCCTGAGGTCTGAGCAGTGCTGCAGTGCAAACAGGCATAGCCTCTCACAGCACAGTTTACATCATTTGTAATCATTATCTGGGCTCCCTACTGAGTTACTGAATTCCAATTAAGTCCCCTTCCTTTTGCTCTGAAAACGGCACTTGTTAATTTTATCAGATAAATACAAATGAAAAAATAACAGACTGAAACACCAACTATGTTCCTGAAAATCATACTTGCAGGTTCCTTTCCAAAGGCAGGATGCTGCAGGATTTTGTATAGGAAGTACCTCTCTAAAAAAATGCACAGCTCTGTAAGAAGGCTGAAAGCCAGCCTCAGTGGCCCCTGGTGACAAAGATAGGGTCTCAGCTGTCCCCCATTACAATAACAGCTTGATTTTTCCCCAAGCAGCACCTTCAAAGACCATCTCTAATCCACAGTACACACAGACTGCAACTACCTGAAGGCAGCCAGGCCCCTGGAAAAATATGATTACAGCTCCCAGCTGGTTAATTACAACTAAATTTGTGGGTCAAATACATATTTATTTATTTATTACCGAAGACTCATCCTACTTCCATACTAGTCCACTTGTTTGCTTGCTTGGCTGACATTTATTTTCAGATTTGACAAGGAAGGAGACAAGAGGTGGCAGCTCAGTAAAGCAACCACAGCAAAGGTTTGTAACTGCTTTGAAGGGGTCTGCAATAAGTAGCCAAGAAGGTGAATCAGCCTAGGTATTTTACAGCTCCAGTGGAAACTCTTTCAGTGGTCTTAAACATGAAACCTACAACTCAGGCTAGAGGCAGCAGAGGGATGTGAAATTCAGACGGACCAAGAGCCCAAAGATAGACGACTGAGTTTGGGAACAAGGAGGCTGGAGAAAGGGAAAGAAACAAGCAGAAGCACGAGTTAAAGTCTTCTGTGGCAAAGGACGTAACTCAGATGGAGAGATGGAACCTAAAGTACAGAAACCAGAATGGGGATAAATGGAGGGATAGCGAGGAACAGCAAGAGAGTTCATGTCCATGAACTATGTTCACAAAATCCTTCACTGATTCTTCATCATTCTCCTGGCTTACAATAACTACCTCAGAAGCCCATCAGCAAAATGCATCCCATTATGCCTATCAATAAAATCAGCTAACTCATCTCTACTTAGATTTCTTCACAAACACAACTGGTAGAAGTGGATCTAAAAGCCTTGCTCACAACCCCATTGCTATCCAAAGCTAATGCACAATTTTTCAGGTTGGCTTTCTCAAGCATTTGAATATCTCAACCCAATTCTGAAAATACTAAAAGATGATCAAGACTGTAATGTCACATATTTAAGAAATGAGAATGTATCCAAATTGCAACAGTATGTACAATCTTTTTTTTGCCTGTTCTTACAATTACATTTTTTTCCTTTTAGGTCCCTTTGCTTATTCATTCAGTGCATAAAAGTTGAACCAAGTTCAAAGATATCAGTACTTGTTGCTTCATTTCTTCTGAAACTGAAAAGTAGACAAAACTATACCTGAAAGCTTTTTGGAGAACAGCATTCCACACTTGGCTATGTCACAGGTGAAATTACAAATACATGGAATTACTGTTCATTACATATGCAATCCACCAAAATGGGGAAAAAAACCAAACCAACAAAAAAAACAGTGAAGGAAAACTGCATTCTAATACATACAGGCATCGAACACAAGATGGCAAGAGTAGCATTAAAATAGCACAGACATCCTCAATGCTGGCATTTCTTAACTAAAGTACTTGACTTTGTAAATCAGTATGCCTGCCAAAAGTCAGAAACTTGCTTGTCTTCAGAAATAAATATAGTTTAGAAGGACAGAATAACTGATCCCTGGGTGATAGCCTGTACCTTGGGACAAAACCACCGTACTTTACGCATCTTCATATAACATTACAAATGCAGTGGGCACAGCAGTTACCTGTGGCAAAGAATTTCATTAATGACAAGAATGCCAATTCTATTTGGCAAAGCAGACTGCAAGCAGCAGGCTGGCACAAGTAACTCTAACCCCTGAACAGTGTAAGAGCATCCCTGTAACAGGGAACTGCCAGCAGAGGGCAGGAGAAGGTCTGAGTGAACAACAAAACCCGCGGTGAAATCGCCCTCAATGAGCTGTGACCTCGGCTTAAATCTGTATCCGCAGCTTTATCCTGAGCCTTCCTCATACTTACAGCTAAGCCTCTGATCCCTCACTTGGAGAGACACGTAACAGCTAACAACACGTTTAAGATCAGCACGTAAATTCAGGCTGGTTGTTCTTCTGCCAACCAGAGTAATGAATACAAGGGGATAATGGCAGAAAATTCCCTAAGAAACGTTTATTCCCAGACTTGCAGAGGAATAAGGAAACTGCTCAAATAATAACATCAAAGATTTTACTCTCAGGAAATGCACACATACAAATTGTTTCTATTTATTACTCTATCTCCCAGCTCCCCCACCCCCAAAAGTCTCCTCTGCACAGAGTCCCCACTCTCAAAGGCATGCACTTAGGCACTGGGCTAATTCCTTGAGATTGTGCCTCATTTCTTGATTGAGGAGGGCCAGCTGTTCATCTGGGACTTTGCTACAATGAGCATTTCTAAAGAAAAAGACTATAATGTAAAACCAGTTCGAATGTCAGCAGCACACCTGCAGCAATAATGCAACAGCTAATGCTGCAGGATTCCTTCAATACTTCCATGTTACTTGAAAATAAATTATCACAGAAGTAAAACCCAACATGTTAATCACTGCTTCAACTCTTTTTCATGGGCAAGGCAAACCTATTCAGACTGATGAAACAGCACCAGAGCATGTCCACACACACTTCTCTGCTCCACATACTGCTTGTGAAAGCCTCTTGGTGGTTGCTCAAGACAGAGGAAGGCTGGCCTCTCCTGATGAGACATAAGGCAAGCTCTGTCTTTTGAAATCCATACCGTGTTTTTGGTGACAAAACAAGTACTCAAGCAGGACAATTACGTTATTGGAAGCTGAGACTACATTTCAAAAGGACCAACTGGCTGCTTGGGCATCTCCATTCCTGAAATTCACATGTGAGTAATTGTCAGTAGGTAAGGTCTCCATTCATTTTAACTTTTTTCTAGTTTGTTATTGAACCCACCCCCTCATCTGTCCTCTCTAATACACCATGGTATTTGGTTTCACAATATATCTATACATAGCAGATATATGCCCTTGTCAGGCATCCTGACAGAAGAAAAGTCAGCTGGGCATCTGAGACCAGCTCTATGTAACAGTGCTCCACACAGAGATCTCTGGCTATCCTGCATGAGCACATTAAACACATTCAGACTTTTGTCCATTCTACCTGACATTCTCCAACACTTTGAGACCTTTGCCACAGTATGTGTCACCTTACACTGATGCTGCTGAATTAGTGAAATTCCTGGTCTGGATACCGTTCTGCCAAAGGGTGGCCTTGCCTGGGACCAGATGAGCCAGAGATATCACTCCACTTACATCCACTGTTCTGCTGGCAAACTCTGTTGTTTCAAATAACAATCATCTATAAAATTGACACTTTTCTCCCTAAAACCTGCTTTATCTCCCTTGGGACTGTTCTTTGAGACAATAATGAACAGAAGTTTTCTACTTGTCACTTTTTCTCTCTGGGTGTTTCTGAATGAAGAAATGTTCAAGTTTTCAGCTATTAACTATACTTTGAGGGGAAAAACAGTTACAAAGGCGTATGTGACTGTACCTGGATGGCAGTTCCTATTGGCAAAAGGCACTTTTCCTAAATTTTAATTATTATATAGCTGAGAGGCTTTCAGATAGAGACAACATGCAAACACCACAAGAGCTTTGCAGGTAGGTTCAGTAAGATTTAGTGGATAGTTGTCCTTTCTGATAATCATGTTTTTCGACATTTTCTTTAATTAAAAAAGCTCTCTATTCTATTGCATTCAAAAATCTTAATACAAAGAATCAGAATTTCCCCAGTTTCAGACAATTTTATTTTTATATTTGCCCACCTGGATTTCAAACATAACCAGAAAAGAAAAAGGAGCATTTTCCATTATGTCTAATTAAAATACCAGGATGGCTATTTGCTGTTATAAAGATGTTAAGTGAATGAAGTAATTAAAGACAAACAGTTGCCAAATGCAGTGACATTTCAGAACCCCAGGCTAATTGTCTGAGAGGTGGCCTGGCAGATAGAGCAGAAAAGCTGTCAGGGACTGCACGCTCTGGTTAAACAACTAGGACACCTGCCTTATGCTCCTGCTCCCCACCCTGGATTTTCAAATTATCCATTTGAATCAAGAACTTCAGCTGTAAAACATACTTACACAAAGACTGCAGTAGCAAAATATATCCTGCTGGTATGTTTATTTAAGTTTAGGGTGAAATTGCTGCAAAATGCTGGCCAAATAACCTCTAAATGATACATAGAGTATATACAGGTCATGTTGTGATCACATATATTAACAGAAATAACTTAATTACTGCATTGGGAGGAAAAGATTGCTAAAATATAAATGCAGATCTTTTCAGTTTTGCATGAGTCCACAGACACCTAAGCAGCTCCATGGGATTGTTACAAATGCGTGTGCAGCCCTAACAGTGCCCCAAAGGAGACTCCAGTATCAGGCAGACACAGATGCACCTCAAGAGCACTCAGAGAATGGTAAGATACATTAGCAGAACATTTTTACTTATGAAAACACTAGATTAATTATCTAGTGTTATTACTTATTTAGTTTACTGAACAGGTCCTTGCTAGACAGCCCCCCACATAGCCCATACCAAGCAGTACCACTGTGTCCACGTTTTCTACACTGATGTTTTATTCATGTGCTTCTGTAACCTCTCAGGCAGAAAGGAGTCCAGAGGCTTAACCAGTGCTTGATAGTGTCTTTCTCACAGATATAACACACATGAACATTCACAGCTGTATTTTTCAACCACCACTAGACCCCAGACCCATTTGGCATCTGTAGGTAGGATCTTCTCTTCTATAGCCTGTCCAGCAACTTTCTAGAAGGAAACACCGTGCATTCTGGAAAGGATAATAAAAACCCCAGAAACCAAAAAATACTGTTTCTCATTCACAATTAACATTTTGAAACTTCTAGGGTTTGCCAACATGGCACTAGCTGGAAATTTTATACTAAAACAACAAGCAAACCTGTAAACCCCAAAGCTATAAACATTTCAAATACACATTTTTTTTCCCATGACTGAAATACTTCTCTTTTGTTCACTTACTGCCTATCTCCTGAATCAGCAATAGTCCCAGCTTGTATTTACAATTTATGCATTGATAAACTTGCACAGACTAGTTTCACTGACTTCAGCAGAATGGCTATGCTAAAACAGAAAATATGGAAATACCTTGTTAGGATCAGGAAATCCATGCTTATCCCACCCACGTCTGAAAAAAAAAAAAAGGTCCTATCACTCATGTACTGTCATATTGAATGGGAAATTCATTTTTTGGAAGGAGAGTAGCTATAAATACTGTAGACACTGCTTGCCTGGTTCACTTTACTTTGCAATAAAAAGCCTCAATGTAAGACAATAAACCTCATGTTACAGTTATTTTGCCTAAATTATCTAAGGGAAACTTTTTAGGAACAATTTAGATAATTTTGTTTCTCCATCACAGTAAATTCAACCCAAACAGTCTCATTTTAGAAACATACACATCAAAATGAAAGAAATTCCATTTACTGGTAACAATTTTTGTTACCAAAATGTACAAGAAAAAAAGTTTTCAATTTATAGTGCATAGATTTAGTCAGCAGCACTGTGTCCAATGTGTGTTCTACACTGATGTTTAATTTATGTGCTTCTGTAATCTGCCAGGCAGAAAGGAGTCCAGAGGCTTAACCAGTGCTTGACAGTGTCTTTCTTCCAGATTTAACACACATGAAAATTTATAACTGTATTCACGTCTATAGTATGGTCTAACACAATTCAATTCTAATTGAAAGTGTTTCTGGATTGACATTACATATCTATGTATCAACATCTGCTGATGTTATATATTGATTATTAGGTATTAGACAACCAAAGCTTAGTGAAACACTAGCATTTCACTGAGAAATTCAGATATTTTTAGCATGAGCAGACCAGATGGGAACAGTAAGTATCCATTTCTCGCACCTCCAGCTAGCTTGTAATCCGCAAATGCTCGTTAAACTCCACTTCCCGTTCAAATTAATTGGCTTTGCTGGTGTGTGGCACTGAATAATGATCTTATGCTTTGGTGGCTTTTCAAATGTCACCGCTGTGTTGCACTCTCAAAGACAGCAAAAGCAAAGGGAGCACTGAGCTGCTTTCCTGTGTCCAGGTAGGAAGAGCTTTAGCAGAAGCCTTGCACAGCCCTCAGGCAGGAGGAGCTGACCTGCAGCTGAGGTGCATCACAGTTCATTTTCCTGCTGAACACTTGACCAAACCTTCACAGCAGCACCCCATGCTGCACATCTAAAACCAAGGGCTGCAGGAGCCAATACTTGCAAATATTATCTGTAGAAAACAGAGAGCTTCCCAGCTATGAGCACCCAGGTACCTTGGAGCACTCTGGGCTCAGCTCCTGTCTTCATGCTCAGGCTCTTTGGCCATGCAACCCCAGCCACCTTTCCCTCTGCAGTGGGTGGCTATCCTGCCTCCAGACATCCCCAAAGCCCCCACATCAGCACCCAGCTTTAAAACGTAGCTCCATGGAGAAGAGGAAGTTGGAATGATTTTCCCACAGGGGCAGTTACCTGGAACATGTCAAGCTGCCCAGTTCAAGGCACTGAAGTGCACTGCTGAAGGCCATTATTGTGCAGCCAGAGCTCCTTCTCACAGCACCAGTCCATAGCAGCTGCGAATCCCTAATCTCAGTTGACTCAGGGATCACAGGACAGCGTTTTGGAGGAAGCCCCAGCAGTCCCTGTACATCCTGCCTTCCACTGTGGCTTTTTTGCAGGCCATGGATCTCTGCAGCAAAGTGACTGCCTGCGGATGGGGCAGCCAAAAAGATTTTTAAAAAATCCTATAATCAAACTGTTAACTAACCTCTATGTCTAGGTACCCAAACAAAAGCATGACAAAAAAATCACAGCTTGCTTCTAAACCAACTTCAGCCAGAAAGTTTTCTTTTGGAGCCTGAAGTGAAAATGACAAGGATTTGTCAGTATGCTCTTACAAACTGTCCTTAAAAAAAATTTAAGACTGATCACAGAAGAAGTGATAAAAACAAACAAACAAACAAAAAATCTACAAATAGAAGGCTCACACTTGGGCAACAGAGGTTTGGTGAATGAGCATCTCAGAGGTGGCAATTTGTACAGTGCAGCACAGACCTGAAACTTTCCACTGCACTTGTATGTACAGGGATGGTTCTGCAGCCTTTTTACTAGCTTTGTTTTAATTTCAAGTCTAATTTAATAGAAACTGCAAAAGAGACACCAGTGCTTTGGGATTTGCTCTGAATTGCAGCAAAGATACAGTTAGAGAACCAAGAAAACACACTTGGCCCTTAACAATGCTTACAGAGGCATGAGGTGTTGCCAGCATGTCCTTCATTACCACAGCAGGTCTAAATGTTTTTTTCCCTACATAGTAAAATTAAGTTTTAACATTACCTTCACCTATCACTATACTCTGTCCTCCATGATGGAGATTTGGAGAAAGCTTCAGGATGTTTGTTCTGTTCTTTGTGGTGAGCAAAATCAATATAAAACATTTAACAAAAGAAGAATCCATTTGCAATTTTCCATTTATATATATCTCTCTATCAAACAAAAAAGGGTTGCTCACTTACTAAGATGACATGCAGCTATCAAGGACTAACCTAAATAACTTCCACTTTGCTCTACCCACACCTTGGACATTGCTGAAATAGTGCATTATTCCAAAGAGAAGCAACTACCAGTATCAGATGTAGAATGCACATTTTCCCTGTGATTTGGCAAAAGCTTCTAAAACTAAAAGGAGCAAAGCTGATTAATCCACAGCACACATGATCAAGTGAACTTCATCCTCTGTGGACTTGGCTGTGTTCAGGAGCAACAGTTAGAGTGTTGCTTTTGCTGTGCTTCACACTAATTATATTTCCCAGTCATTCATTTCAGGAGAACACCCGTTGACTATCAAAATCAAAACAATTTATTCTAGGAACATGCACAGTAAATATTCATAGGGAAGAAAAGCTTTAACAATTAAATGCTTGCTTTAAAGTTTTTTCTTACATTTTAGTAGATGAACTACACCGACATAGTTCATATTTATAACGTTATATACGGACATACAGTTTTAACTATATTTATGGTCAATGTCAATTCAAAGTGTATTCCACACAGCTCCTGATTTTGCATCCCCCAGTGTTGGCCCCTACGTATAATTCTTAATAAAGCACATAATTTAGTGGTGGGATCCAAATACCATTTTAAATACAGAACATTAACTTTTCCCTCTGGCATTTATGCAGTCAGTCTCATCTGAGAATCTAATTATTCTAGGTCTTCCATCAAGAGCTAACATGTCCTTGTTGGGACTTCTGCTTACTTTTCTACTTGTGCTTTAGCTGTGAGCTTCTGATGCTCAAGGAACTCCAAGCATGAAGCTTTCAGTGCATGCAAGTTCTCACTGCTGAGACCTGACCATGTGCTGGCAACCTCTCTGCCCCAGAAAACAAAAACATTACATTTACATACATCCTTTTGTACAGAATGTATGCATCACTGTACAATTATTTATTATGACTGTTCTTGGTCCAACAATTTAATATTGGCCACTCTGCATAGAAAGTGTTAATTGCCTCTGTTAGAAACCTACCAAGTCTCCTGAAGGGCAAGGCTCCAAAATGAACCTCATTCAACTCTTACCCTTGAACTACATTAAAGAATTTAAATTACTTGGAGCTTCTAGAAGTCTAGGAAATATCCTAGAGACTGCTTTAACACTGATGCAGGCAACCTCATTTATGCAAGGGGCTGGTGCAGCCTGTAGAAGGAGCCCAGGTCAGTGAGGGAAGAGTGAGAACGGAGACATGTTGGGTCCCATCCCCTTGCCTAAATCCTGCTCCATTCTGACAACGTTTGCATTTTATGGAAATGAAAGACCTTGGACCTATTAGGTTAGTACTTGGAAGATTATTTATCAAGAGCAAGAGACAGCATGGAGATGGATGGATACACAAATAAGGCTGAACATTTCTGCATCCCTTGAAAGAGTTAGGTGAACAAATGTTCTTAAGGGGAATGAATTTGGAGATTCAATTCCTTAACAAATGTAAAAAAGACTAAGTCTACCTTTTTACCACTGCAAAAGATAAATCTTTGTTTAATTTCTCAGAGGATTATTGACTGAGTTCCAGCTATAAACTGTATTAGCTGTTTATGCAAACTCAGAACACAAAGCACATTATTCATGGAGCTCTTAACCTAGAGAATAATAAAGATAATTTACCAAATTCAAACTTTCCATACAAGAGAGGTGAGTGGATTATGCATCCACTGATTTTTCAAGTCTCAAAAAGAAGGTTAAGGTTTTTCCCAGATAAGAATTTGGAGCATTTACAAAGATTTACAAAAATCTATAAAATTAAAGGATAAATCAGAATATAAAGTGACTAAATTGTATGCAAAATTCTTAAATGATATGCTAAGATGAAAACATACACTGAGCACAAGCCTGACAGCACACTTAGGCCAACAGAGAGGCCAATTAAAACACAGGGGTCACTAAGCTTTGTAGGAAGGAGTGCTCAGCACAGAGATCAGATCCTGTATTCAGTATTTTCTGTCAAAGTTCATCTAAACTTTTGCAGTGATGTGTGGCAACACTACACAGGATAAAGAAAAACTCCAGTTTGCACTGGTGTCTCCTACCTTCTTTTGAAACCTTCGTGGCCCACAGAGGAACAAGTCAAGAGATAGAATTAATATTCCAGTCAACAACGTGCAGCTTTCCCTGCTGTGATGAGTCTGCCTCTGCCCTTTCTCAGGGGATGTCCTGTACAGGAGCAGGCACTGCAGGCACCAGGGACAACGATGAAGAACAGCTGGTCCCATGGCACGAGCATTATAGAGCCTTTAGACACAAACAGGCCCTTGCACATACACAGGCACTCTATAACCACAGTGTTTTCTTTTCACTGTTACCAGAAGTTACTTCAAAGACCAGACACACTGGCCCAGCACATAATTTTTAAAGAAAATACAGGTACTTATAGAACAACATTTCTTGGAGTATTTATGTTGATACTTCAGCCATCTGGAGAAGACTGACTTGATTCAGGACAAAGTCCAAAGCTAGCCTGTAAGTGCTAGAGCCAGTAATTCAACGATGTCCAGATGTTTTCTGGGCACAAAACAAGCAGAACATGATTTTAAATGTTTTAAGAAAAAAAATGTCGCTTATATTTGTCCAACATTACAGATGTCCATTAAGAAGTCTCATGGGTATAAGGTCACACAATATAAGAAAAGCTATTTGGTTCAAAGGCAAAAGTTTTTATTACTTTATTCCTTCTGTCTCTGTATACTCTTGCACATGATTTTGCAGCACTTTGTGAAAAAAATTCCTGCTCTCATCCATAAAAAGGCCAGAGTTAGAAATCTGGCCCATAGATTTTTATTTTTCTGGTAATTTAAATTCTTCAAACAAGTGACTTCAAAAAAGCCTCTACCGGGCACTGAAAAGCCTCATTTCTTACACGGCTGTGCCTTGACACCAGATTCTCTACTGAAATGTTCTCAGGTCAGGGTCATTCATAAACAATTCTCTCCTGGAAATGGTGAATTTTAGGCCTTGTAATATAAGGGTGAGCTTTTACTGCTGTGTGGCATCACCTGGTTTTGGCATCTTTGCAGGAGCATAGCACCCTTTAGATTGTCATTATGGACAAATTTGGTTGAAGTTGACTGATGGCTTCAACAGCTAATTATTGGTGAGAAGAAAGAAGGATGGACAAACAGATGTGATCCTCTACATTTAATTTCTTTTTGAAGAAATACAGAGAGCTGAGTTCTTGAAATTGTAACAAGACACTTAAAACCTGAATCAAAATCCTTATTCATTTGCATGCCTCAAGAATTATAGCATATTAAGTATACAATGCCCTACATCAATAAAGGCTTTCTATCTTCAAGGCTCCAGCTACTCACATGATGGCCTTGGGTAAAAAGAAAACCCACAAGAACTCAAAGTTTATTAAAACTCATGGAAGTTTCTAAAAAGAACAAATACAGAAATCTGCATATTATGTTTTTTGACAACCTAATAGTCAAGAGAAAAATCTCTAGCTTCTTCTGCACATTTTCTGAGTAACTCACCCAGAATAAAGGTAACAATAAAAATGAGAGGACATGCATTAGCCAAAAAACAAATTTAAACACACTGTTTAAATATTTCAGGAAAAAGACGTATGATGGTATGCTATACTGATATTTATCTAATTAGCTACCTGACATTTCAACTGACAGGCTTAAAGAAAGGCACAGACAATATATAAAATGGGAACTGTAAAAGAAGCTTGATCCAGTGTCACAATGTTAAACTGCCAAGATAAACTGACCAACAATAACAGCAGAATAATTTTAAGTGGTAATGTCTTTTGGGATATTTATAAAAAGCAGAATAAGAAACTGAGTGCTTGCCGTTTATCAAAACATCACTGTTTAGCTAAAAAAGTGGAGGCTGGCAGATGAGTTTGAAAAAAATATTTGCAGGAAACATACCGAGCTCTAAAAGGAAACAAAGATAATTATTTGCACAAGTGAACAGTAGTGTAAATGTATGAAGGTTGAAGATGACTGAATTTCCACTCAACCTTCTCCTCTGTGAGATGCCACACTGAATCCACCAAATCTAATCACGCAGCCTGACTCTTTTTTGGCACACAGATTTATTTAATGCTATGACATAGTCTAATAACACATGATGTGGATGAGTTCATGGGGATAAAAAGAAAGCTCATAAATGCATGATGAATGCAAAGAATTGAAGGTCGCATACGCTTGGCAGGCAATACTTTGCCTAATTCATTTTGAAAACACTTGAATAATGATTTAGCAATTAAATTATCTACTTGTAATACAACATAATTATACATTTTGGAAGACAGAGACTAGCTGGCTTAATTCCTTCTAATGTGTGTTTAGACTTTGTAAGTCTACAATTAGCCCGTATATGGGTTAGCTGGTATTTTCTACTTAAAATTTACTTTTTAATTTTCTCTTATTCTTTGTTCCTCCCTCTCCCTCTTGTCTGATGTGTTGCAGTTGTGGTTTTAATAAAACAATTACTGGCAGAAAATTTAACCTGACTGATCCTGCAAATAAAACAAACGTAGCTTTATTTGGCACCAAGACATAGGAATTTACAGTAAAAGTGTAAAACTTGGCACCAAAAAATGTTAAAATAATCCTGGTTTAATTCTTGTGACGACCCGTCTCATCACTTTTCCCTGCCCCGATATCAACACTAAATCCCAAACTATGTTCTTTCTTATCTGATTGTTTTTCATGTCACAAAACCAGTAAGTTCTAGTTTTATATAGTACCTCAGTTCCTGACATTTGCACCATTAAATCTTGCATGTTCAGTAATTCTGAATGTCTGAACATCTATTTATAATTTACTCCTTATATCTGCCCTTAATGTCTCACTGTGGTTTCCAGTGAGACTGTTCACCTCTTGGGCTGCATTTCAGCTACAGAGTAGAGACACATAAAAAACTTTCCTCATGCCAAGAACCTCATAAATTATTTAAAACAATTTCTGTTCTGGATCCTACAAAACTGAAGAAGTTTTTATTTAAAAAATATCTTCTCAGCTATACCTCAGGGATAAACCTGTGCAAGTCTGCAACACAATTATGGAAATACCATCCAATTATCAATGAACTAACTTTATCTTCCAGCAACCTACCAAGTTTATTCAGGTTAGACTGTTTTTTCATCTTTTTTTTTTTCTGTTTGCAATATAGTTATTTAGGATTTACCACATACAAACATGTTCTTTTGCTATATTCTACCTCAGAAATGGGCTGTAGCAGGTAAGTTTCATGTGATCGACTGAAATAATTTCCCAAGAATTATGCAATCTAAACTAAGTTACAAGTGATAAATAGTTGCTAAAGGTATTAAAAATCACTTGGTAGCTCCTTAACTATAAATTTATACTGTTTACAAACTGCACAGACACTGGACAACAGAAGGAGTTAATCCAAAGGAATTTGCAAGCAAAACAAAATTCAAAACACATCACAATCTCAGAAGTCCCCACAAAAGCCAAGGTCCAAACACCCTGACCACCCACACAGTAACAGATCTACTGGACTGCATGAGAGCTTTGGGCAGACACTGAAATTACCTTGCACCATGTGCCCTCCACATTAACTCTTATTGAGAGGGGTTTTACACAGGACATCACTCCCTTTTAGACACCTCTGGCACGGAGAAGGGGCCAATGCCATATGGATGGATTCAAACTAGTGGGCAGACTGGCTGTACCTCCGGGCTATGTCACTAGTAGCCCCATCTCCTGCCCATCCCAGCTGGGTCCCTGGATTCAGATGCCCACCCTACTGGCATGGCATTGCTATGCTCACTCTGCAGTCCTGGGGGAGAGAGCATGGAAACTGTGCTGCATTATTGCCAAGGCACAAAACTCTGAATTATTCCTTTGTTTCACACAGAGAACGGTCAAAGTGCTCAGCTCATCTCAGTTGCTCACAGCCCAGAACCTCCTTCATTGTACACGGACAGCACAGGCTGCACACCATCACTGAACAGCCCTGTAAAACCACAGCACCAGTAAACACTGACCTTTTCCCAGGCTCCTTTTTATGTCTCATCCTTTTTACTGCAACAGAAACCTCCATGCTCTTTTCCACTTCTGGCTTCCAAGAATCACTAACTGACATAAAATAGGATGATTTTTCACCACATAAAACAACAATTAAACAACAACAACAAAAAAGGTAATAGGGTGATAACTAGTCTGCCCACTAGATAACAACTGAGTAAAACAATAGCTATGTCAATAACAAGTAGCATACCAGGTTTCAGGAATTTTTAAACACAAATGTCTCATCAAGTCCAACTGTTATGTAAATTGGTTTCAAACAAAACAAGCTTTGTATAGTGATATTTACTGCTCTCTCTTTTTTTAAAGAAGATTTTAAAGTGTGAAGTACTTTTGACAGAAAATTAAACTGTTTAAACTGGTATTATTACATTCTTCTATTTCTCTCTTAATAAGTAACACATGCCCACAATCCACACCTATGATCATGCTAAGTCAAATACTTTATACATGAAAGAGGTTCATAAATAATTTTAACACGCAGAAATGGCTGCTGGTGTACAAGTAACCAGTAGCCATCAAACCATCCATTCACTCATTGCACAGAGGCCACCAGGTGCTAACAGAAGGGAAGGAAAAGTTATTCTGCTCCATAATGCACATCCCAAGAAACCAGCAGCCACTTCTGCTTAGTAAGTGAGAACTGATCAGATAAAAACAATTTCAGGGGAAAGAAAATGTTAGACCTACACAACTATGTTTTGGGTTCCCCCACCTTGCTTTGTATTAACCTCTCATGTTCTTCCTAAGTTTTTGGACATACTGCTCATCAACATTTCCCCAAACTAAAGGCTGGAAGATCAATGAGAATCATCAGGTTTTGAGTGATGAAATGAAGTATTTTTATTTTGCCACTTTAAAAAGCAAGACTTAGGATGAAGGGTGTTTTGAACAGACATCTACTGAAGGGCAGATTCGTACCCCATGTAATCTATCATGGCAGCTCAGCTAAAAGATCAGGGCTACCTGCCTAATAAAATCTGCAGCTCTAAAAGTCCAAGGTGATAGATCTATCAAAACCCAGTTAAAGATCCACATATTAATGAAAACAAAGCAGAACAGGACAACTCCATACAAACATGGCAAGTTCTGAAATTGATAAAGGTAGAGCCAGGAGGAAATATGAAAGGTTTCAGTTCGAAAATAGGAAGCATTCAATGTGAAAATGAAATCAGCCTGCTTTGCAAACAACTCTCTTTATTAATACCATAAAGATCTAGCCAGATGGGAGATGATATCCTGCACAGTGCAGCTGAGAAAAAACAACAGCAGGGAGACAAAATCATTCTTTTCAACTGTAATACCACAGCCAGCACTAAGAGTTGTTTTCAGAAAACACTCTGCAGGGTTTATTTTGAATAAAAAGTAAAGTACAGCCTCTCCTGAGTCTTGCCTCTAACTGCCACTGCCGCAGACAAGCCACAATGATCTCCTTCTCTCTCTTGAAGAGGAGCTCTTAAGGATGTTTCTGACAGCCACTTAAGCAAACAGCATGATAATCTCAAAGACAACATTCCTAAACACTATTTGAAGAGATCATGTATGTTTCCCTCCTCTCATGAATATAAAAAAAATGTGTGAATAGAGCCTATACAGTTGCATTCAAAATTACTTTGGACAAATACATCTGCAGCTAGTGATGTTGGCAACTGAGCTTCCTTCCTCTCACTAGAAGTGGGCGCAAGTTTTTTCTAAGCAATTTCCACACTTTGTGAAAAATTAATCGGTCGATTACTGTGATTTATACAAACTTCTACAGAAGAATCAGTGAGTAGCACTCTGTAAATACTGTCTTTCTAGGCAAATATATATATATACACCTCATACAGTGAGCACATAATTAAATTAGGATTACTTTTCTTGATGGCAGAGTTCTTTCAGAAATGTTGACTGTTATATGAAGAGCCAAAGACTCTGGATTAGCTCTTACTCAGCCATTTTAGATTGATTTACAGCATGAAGAGTAAATAGTAAGATTTAGAAAAAGATTTATGTATGACTAGATAAATAAGATTCGTCCCACATACATATATATGGTTGAAGGGGGAGGACAAAAATTGAAAAACAAAAAAACATAAAAACTGGAACAGTTTTCTATAAGCAGAGTGATAAATAGTAGTGCTGTGTGAACATCTATCTTTTCAAACACCTCTTGTGTTTGTTTATTCATTGTAGATCTCATGGCAGGCTTATTTAATCTTGAAAGTCATGAGCATCCTGGCTTGGAAACAGTTTTAAGGGCAGGAAAGTTGTCTCAAGCATCAATGGAAAAACTCTTGCCACAACCTCCTTGTGCAAGGCAGATGGGGAATTGGCCAAATGGGCAGCACTGAGCATGTTATAGCCACATTAAGAATTTTGATGTGTAAAGGACAATACACACATTAATCTTCAGTGGTGGTGAGTGTCACCCTATGCCTATTTTTAGACTTTATTTAGCAAAGAAAACAAATTGTATTTATATACACCTGAGAAATACATATATGTATACAATGCTTCTGAGAAGAAATTTCGGTCCTGCTAGGATCATTACCTGTTTCCACCTTTACGAAGTTTGGCTGTAGAGAGTACCAATATGCTGAGTTCTGCAGTTTCTCCTCATTCTAAGCAGTTTTCCTCTCATGATTAAAGAGAGAACAAGAAAGAGATGTCCTCTCCCTACCTTTCCCCTTCTTTTTGAAATAATTCAAGTTACATCAAAACCAGCTCCCTGCCTTCAGGGTCTGCCAATGCATTACACCCCTTCTCTAGCATGCCTCACACCTTCCCACTTCTCAGCACAAATCTGCATGAGCTCCTGCCTCCCCTCAAAACCTCACCCCTCAAACAGAATGCCATCTGCCACATCCAGCACACTGCTCCTGCAGCCCTGTGGCTTTCAGCACAACTGTCCTGCACCCCACCATCCCACACAGCTCCCCTGATTCACAAACTGCCCCAGGAAGCTCCCGAGGGATTGCCAGGGCTGATGTGACATCCTTGGCAGGGCAGCAGCAGTGCCAGCAGCACTGTGCTGTCAGAGGAGGCTGGCACGCTCCAGCACACCAGCTAAAAGCAAACCCACACACCCCACACGTGCTCACTGATTTGGGAAGCTTGAGAAGCCCACAGCCAGGAAAAGACATTTTTCAGGACTATAAAGTCTGTCCCCCGCACCCAACTGCTCCATTCACAAGGGAAGGTGGTTTGGACACGTCCATGGGTTTTGCCACAACCTCTGCCAGCCATGGGACTGGTGCTCCTGGTCCAGAGGCAGCTCCAGGCCTCACAGACAAACCATACATGGGCTCCTTACAAAAATCACACATCAGCTCTTACTCCAAAACTTCAGTTTTGGTACTGCAAATATGCAGTTGGCTTGTTGCTTTCTGGAGTTTGTGCTCTGAAGAGTTGTAGGTTCATACAGCATTGCCCAGGGAGGAAAGGACCTCAAAAGATCATCTGGTCCAATATTGCATGAGAGAGGGAGCCCAGATGAGATTATCTAACATCCTGTCCAACCCCATCTTGAAAACAACCAGTGACGGGGCCTCCACCATGTCCCTCAGGAGCTTGTTACAGTGATTATTGTTGTCACTGTAAAAAAAATTATTTATTTTATCAAGATAAAGCCTCTCTTGGTACCATTCCTTTTTGTTTTCTCCAGTTAGCTACTTTAGAAGATAGAGCTTCCATTCTCTTTGTAGCCATCCCTTAAGTATCCTTTAATACTGGAATATGGTGATGAGGTCCTCCTGGGCCTTCTCTTCTCCAGGTTAAATGCTTAGTCTCCAACAGGAAGAACAGAAAAAATAAAGCAAATACCTGCTGATACCCACTGGGGCAGAAAAAAAGAGATGTGAGCAGAAGACCAGGCTGCAGCACAGATGAAAGGGCAGAAACAAGAGGTGGATGGTCTTCACCTACTAAAATTCTAGGAACAGGCCTGAAGCAAGGTCCTGAAGTATTGTAAGCAGGACAGCAGCCTAGTCAGGATAATTGAAATTGTCTGAGCCAGTTGTGCTAATTTTAAGTTAAAGACTTCTCATATTTTTGCACATTTGGAACACAACACAAAAGCACACAGCTAGTTTTTTCATCAGTGTACATTAAGACAGGACAGACTTAAAATGACAGTAGAAAAGAACACTTGTTTCCTTACAGTAGCTGACTAGATTAGCTACTATTGTCAATTTTATTTAAGAGAGGTGCAAACGTAATTTTCTCCAGTACACCTGACACTTGTTTTCCAACAAAAGAAAATACGGAATCAATGCAAACAAATGAATTACACAGCATTAAAATATAAATATTTCAAAGCTCACATTTTATAGAACTTTATCTAGGTGCTCCCTGACAAGAATCAGAAACATGTTTTGTACTCAACTGAATGGGAAAATAGGTTTATTTTTATTTTTGAACCAAATTAGTCCAGAAATATTTGATGGAAAACTGTCAGTTATTAATCAGTATCCAGATGTCAATATAGAGCTTTCAGTACTACTTTAATAATAAAATATTCAATAAAAATGGCCTAAGTTTAGAAATGTGATATAAATCCTCAAGTGAAAAACTGTTCTTACTTTATGTATAAGAATTCTCCTTATGATCCCTCCATCATTCAAATTTCACTGAGGGATTATTATTCAGCTACGAAATTAAAATCCAAACTGATCCTAAATCATATAGGGCTTTTAGAAACCATCTGTTGAAGTTTATGCCTCAAAATTCTGCATTACATGATTTCCCATATAAAAAGTCCACACCAATATCACATTTCCATAAAATCAAGTTCTATTGGATTCTAAAATATACGCATGCCTCTATTTTTAAACTTCCAAGTCATATCTTCATCAAAATGTTCATAGGAGGATACTCGAAACAACATTAATTTGTTATACCTAGTTAAACACTTCAATAAATAAGTCTCTTGTAACTGTAACAGTTAAAGCTATTAAAAGGGAATATTAACACCATCTCTTCAAAATCACTTGAAATGGTTTGGCTAAAGGAAATGTGGCAATCAGAAGAACAAGTGAAATTTAACTTGCAGTGTTTTCTGCATGCCTTGCCTTACACTTCAGTTGTAAATAAGCTCTGATATTTGACTGCTTAAGGAATAAGGAAATGGTAAAAATGAAGTTTAAAACATTAGAAAGCAATGTCAGTACAAAAGAACTACCTTAAAGCAAAGACTGAATTAGTTTTTACAATGTACTTCTGATTAGTTCTTAAAACTTAACACATAGCCCAACATGATATCGAAGTAATCTGCAAGTATTTGGCATATCTAAATATCCTTGCAATGACCTGACCCAAACTAGAACAACATCAGTATGTTTTTATCTAAAAGGATTAAAGGATACATAGATGATGTACTGGGCATCCCTTTTATTATGACTAAAGTTGGCTTATCTTGTGGCATTAGTCAGAATCCTAACTCTATCTGGTTTTATGTTTTCCATGAGACGTAAAGATGACTCTTTTTTTTAAGTGTAAGAACTATAACCTTAACTTCAAATGGATCTTTTCAAGTTTGCTCATTGCCTCCTTGAACAGAAGAATTCTGTTTGTTTCTACTTATACAACCAATATGTATTTCTTCCTAAAGTGTTCACTGTATTTTATAAAATACAAAAATCACTGATAACAGTTTTGATATTATAAATGGAAACTGCTACATCATTCAGAAATAGCACACCAGTAAGTTTATAACTATGATATACCGGAAAACCATCTCACTTTCTCATCCTTGGCTAAAGCTGTTTTGACTTGACAGTCTCTGAAACCTCTTTAAGAAGTATTTCTTCCATTTTTCACTCCACCTATACTCATCTGCAAAGACATTTAATTCTGTGAAGTTACTGTTTCTGAGTCCCCAAATCTCTCTGCTTTCAAGCTTTAAAGCCTTATTTGCCACCTTCGAAATATCTTGTCATGCTACACAGACAAAACATCCATAATTTCTACTTCATACACCATTTTTCAAAGTAAGTCTTTGGATACCAAAGCCACTTCAATGCAATGCTCAGAAACTGAGGGCGACGGGCTTGCTTGAGTAGAAAAGCTTTGTAAAGATGTAAAAAAACTTTCCCCTGATAAATGGGATCAGGAGAGGGGAATGGCTCAGGGTCCTTGCGGGCAGGCTGCGGGCGCTGCAGGCTCTTCTTGTCAGCTGGGAGAACTGAGCAAGCAGAACAATTTAGGGAGATTATTACCGGGTCAGCAAGCAAAAGGAGCTAACACACGTGGCACAGTCCCAACCTACAGGCCAATTAAAAGCTTCACATTTTTGCACTACATCACTGAAAGCAAGATGAAGGAACACAGTCAGCTTTGCAGATCTGCTCCTTTATAAAAAACACCAGAATAAAGATTTAAAAAATAAAACAAACAAAAAAAACCAAAACAAACAAAACAAAACAAACAAACAAAAAACAACAAAAAACCCACACCAAAAACCCACCCACAACAAGAGTTCTTTCAGTCACTAGTTCTGCAGCCATCATTTCAATACAAAAGGATGCCCTTGAGCATCTGTACACAAAACATACACTGTTTTTACTTGGTGAATATTGTGATTACCTTAATGCAGCTAATTTGGAGGGAGCCTGCACACAGTCCTTGAAAAAGAAAATTGCCTCTTTGCTAAAGGAATGTTTTCATTGCACTTTACAGTCAATTTCAGAACAAATTCCCTTTCGCAGTGAGTAGTACTAGGCTCTCATCTACTATACATAATTATAGCAGAGAAGATAATTTGGATGTTATTGCTTCTATGCTACAGCAGCTTCGAATTCAGTAACAAAAATAACCAAAATACTGGGGCATTATTTTCCTAGGGCAATAGGGCAATCAAAACCAGGCACATTTAAGTAGTGATAATCAGCATAGCTACATAACTGGTTGGAACCACAGCAGTGTGAGAAGTAACTGTATTACTTTCATTTCAAGATCCAAGCCACAGGAGAGGAACTGGGCCAGCTTATAGCAGCTGAGCAAATGATATTTTTGATAACTGCCTTCTGGTGCTCAGAATCTAATTTCCATACAAAAATACCCAATTTTTTCCCAGTGGAATGCATCTTCATAATTTTATATATATGCCCTAGTCAACTGGCTTGAGGAAGTGTGGATCACACCTATTTTTTTCACAACACATGGGATACTGACTTAAGCAACAGGACCTTGTCTCTGACTTCATAATTATTAAAATCTATTAGGTTTATCAAATTATGCAACTAAAAAACAAAACAAAAAACCCAGCATGAAGTGTCCTCCAGTTCTTTCATTATTCATTAAATCAGAAATAAGAAGCTCAACATAAAGCATTCAAGCTGTTATGAAATGCACCTATTTGTAAATGACAAATGAAGCTCATTCTCAGTATAACAGCTTTTCCTGGGGAGTCAATTTATTTAAAAGAAATTAAGACATTACCATGCCAAAACATAATTATGGAATTTTGTAAGTAGTTGCAGCCTGAAGTATAAGAGCTCTGCTTTTAAACTTCTACAGCAAAAAAAGACTTATTGTAGACCTGACATATCAGGTGTGCTCCAGGAGTGAGGAAGTTCTGTAGGTGTTCCTTTATCCTGCAATGGATCTGTACAGTTGGATTCCCCCAGGCTCAATCAGGAAGACTCTGTGCAGGTGCAGAAATCCATTAATGGCCACATGCAAGGTTGTGTCTCCAAGGGGACAGCTTGCCGCCTGTGACAGCTGGAAATACCTCCACACTGCTGCAGCAAGGCTCATGTTCAGACTGCCCCTCTGAAATCTATTTGGAAGAATTACCTACTCAATATAGTGCCACAGCAGTGTGCAGCTACACTGCAGGACTGCTGGCACCCGAGAGGCAAACAGCCATCAGAGTCCCTACAGAGCCTGTGAATCTACAGCATGCACGATTTAGTATTCCAATACCAAGGTGATGAGTATTCTATGGATAACTCATGTAGATTACTCACCCAGCAAGTCTGTCACACACTCAAGTGTGGTATTTGAAAATACTAGGTTGTTTTCTGACTATTTTTCAAGACTTAGTAAGAAAATTTTCATCCTACTCACTGTACCAAAATAGCTTCAAGCAGAAATATTTGGCCTTGGGAACAGAATTACTAAATTGTGTGTAGGTACACACAATCCAGAGTGTGCCTAACCAAAATAGCTCAAGCCTGCAAGCAGCAGATCCTGTTGGGGATTTCTAGTTTACGTTTGCACAAAGGCACAGCAGATCTCTCACCTTCTTGCCTGCCCTGGAAAGATGACTGTACACTGCCTGGGCAAGGCAGAGAGGTGTGGGAGGGCCACCCTGTGTGCTGCTAGTGCAAGGAAAGTAAGCACCCCAAGCAGCACACTCAACACTACAGCACTTCTGCACCATCACCTCTGCCTTGGAGTGGTTTGGCAGGTTACAGCTGGAGCAGGCAGCTGTCTGACACATGGGAGGGACGTGACATCACAGCTCTTTAAAGCTAGGAGGCAAGTGTTGACCTGCCTAAATTAGGGAAGTTTACACCTAAGCCATACAACCTGATCTAGGATTTTGCTGAATGCTTGGATTTATTTATTTTATCATGCACTTAAATCCAATGCTGTGCCTGAGTATGACAACTAGTTTCTTTCAGACCTATTTAATCTGTTGCATTATTTTAACTTTATCCATCCAAATGTATGTCCGTTTCATTGAATCATAAAATTGTTCAGGTTGGAAAAGACTTCAAGATCACTGAGTCCAATCTTTGACTGACCACCACCCTGGTAACTAAAGCAGTCATTTCTTGAACTCATCCAGGGGTGATAACTCCACTGCTTCTTGAGCAAGCCCATTCCAATGCTTGACAACCCTTTCAGTGAAGAAATTCTTCCTAATATCTAACCTGAACCTTCCCTGACACAGCTTGAATCATTTCCTCTACTCCTGTCACTGGCTGCCTTCCAGAAGAGTCCAACCCCCCACCTGGCTACAAACTCCTTTCAGGTAGTTTTAGAGAGAGATAAGGTCTCCCCTGAGCCCCCTTTCCTCCAGACTAAAGAGACCCAGCTGCTCCTCATTGACTTTTCTCTCTAGACCCTTCCCCGGGTCTGCTGCCCTTCTCTGGACATGCTCCAGCCCCTCAACATCTTTCTTGTAGTGATGGGTCTGCAAATGGACATAGGACTTTAGCTGCAGCCTCACCAGTGCCGGGTACAGGGGGACAACCACTGCCCCGGTCTTTGCTTAAGAACATCATTGTGTGAATCAAAATCAAGGGCACAAATGGCTCTACAGGGCAAGGAGGAAGGGCTTTTACTCGCAGCAACTGAGACCATTTAATTTTACTTATTTATCTTATTTGTTTGAGAACACTGAGGAGCACATAATAAAGCAGCAGCATCCTTCATCTGCACACAAAAAAATTCAGACCAAGCTAACTATTTTGGCATATGGAACCTAGGAAGAAAGAGCAAAACTTTGAAAGCCTCCAGAGGCAAAAAAAGCTTTTAAAAAGAAAAACAGAAGCAAATAGTGTACGTGGGAAGACAAAGCTGGAGTACTATGAGGATTTAACTACATGCTCTTCTAGCTTATATTCTCTGTAGTCACTCAAGTCCTAGTTCAGAATACTTTACAAAGCCAGTCCATCTTTTAGAATAATCCAGTGAAAATTCCCTTAATGTGCACATCCCAGAGGCATTCAGAGCACTGTGCCCCTTTTCAAGGGTCAAAACTTCAGTTCTTTGATATCAATGTACTTTTTCATGTTGTTAACAGTAATTCTTCTGTGGGTCAAAAAAGAAAAGCACAAAAAATAGTCTGCATCATCATGAAATGAGCCAAACTTAGAGCACACTGTACAGCTTTAGGCTAAGGTTAGTCGAAATAGGCATAATAGCCAAGCTCAAGGAACCTGGGCTAGGCAGAAGGCTGTCTCAGGGCGGCATAGGGAGACAAATGAAATACACCACCAGGAGGGGGCAAAGTGCTACTGCCTGGGATGTGGCAAAGCAGGGAAAGGACCTCCCTTTCGCTTTGTCTTGACAGAACAGGCGTTCACAAAACAAGCAAAATGCAATCAGGGATGCCAGCACTTTAGAGCGTGTTACAATCCTGTCTAACTGATGTAAGAATTAGAACTAACTTCGGTACTCTATAGGGCTATTTGAAGAAAAAACAAGATATCCATCTAATAGACACATAAGAATGAGATTTCAATAAGATACTGCTTCATCAAACACAGTTCAAAATTTCAAGAGAGCATATAGATTTGTATCACAGCCAAGCAATGCTCTTGACTTGAACTTGAAACCAGTAGAGCCAAGCACGGAAGTGACATGTATGGATTGCTTTCCTTTGCAGAGACCAGTTCTGAACAACCAGGACATACATAACAGTACAGAGAGGAGATAAAGGTGTGGGCATTTTGACAAGGATGAAAAACAAGAAAATACAATGCTGTGACTGCATTTCTAAAGGTGAGAGACAGAGGAATAAAAAGCAAATTAGGCCATGCATGCAAATTTACATGCAGGAAACTGATGTTGGGGGGAAATCAAGAATGGAAAATAGAAATGTTGGACCATGTTAAGTCTTCAATACATTAGCTCCGCTTATCTTGGAACTTCATTAAGAACTGGCTCATTTACAGTAAAAGCCATGATATTTGAACTCAATTAGGAATACCATTTGCCTTACTTAAAATGTCAACACAGTTAGAATAAATAG
Organism: Rhabdornis inornatus; assembly: GCA_013397075.1. NCBI lineage: Eukaryota > Metazoa > Chordata > Aves > Passeriformes > Rhabdornithidae > Rhabdornis > Rhabdornis inornatus. Next base: position 294,302 of record VWZS01004134.1, on the reverse strand, counting down.
CCTTCTAAAGCAAAAACAGGACCCAAGAACTCTGACTTGACTTTATATCACTACACAGTTACAAGATTATCTGATTATCAGGACAAACAACATGCTTTCCTGCTCAGTAGCACCAGACAATGTATGTTCTAGAAACAGCATTACTGCAGATGTTTTGAGACAAACTACTAATAATAACATCATCAAAAAAAGAAAAAAAAAATCTGGCGTCTGGAAAGAAAAAAAAAAGTTTAGTCTTGATAAAATCCTAGGGTGGATTTAAAAGGACAACTTTAGAAGTCCCTTTGGTTTGTCCCTTTGATCATAAGCCATTAAGAAAAAATTCATTTTGGTATGGAGGATTACATCTATATCTGATTAAACCAGAAAATACTGAATAAGGAAAAAAGGCAATACTCTCTATATAATTATCTACTCTCAAAATTACTCCTAGCTTTAACAGATAATAGAAAATCTCTGCAAGTCTACACTATGGTTACATATTAATGAAATGGGATGTTTAATCTGTACAAAAAAACCCCAGAAAATACAGAGTAGACCTGTAGATTTTACAAGAAGCAGGCTTGATAAAGTTTCCCTTGTTGCATATATTCAGCAGAAAGCTACCTTTCAAATAGATTTGAGACTTCACAGTGCAAACAATGGCTAAAGGCATTTATAATAGGCAATCTTTTCACATATGCCAAATTCTGTAGAGAGATCAAGTATTTAAGATTATTTAAAATTAACATCAATAATTCTAACATGACTGATACAGTTTCTCTGTAAAAAGAAATCATACATCATGTTTAGGAAATACTTCTATCACAAACTCTTAACTACTGGTTTAAAAAAAAAGTTTCACTCACATGTATTGCATAGAAAACCTCCACAGAAAACCAACTACTGAATGATCATTAATACTACTCAGAACAAGAGACCTTTTACAGCTACAGGAAGGTTCACTAAGTGTGTGGACACAGGATCTGAGAAGATCCCAGGAAAACCCATCCTCACAACTCAGGAACTTTCTACAGGGAAGGCTGTCACCCCCACAAACTGGCCCTCCTCCAAGACTGCCTTCCCCAATGTTACTGAGTAATTCAAAACACCTCATTGTTTATAAATTGTCTCCCACAGGCACTACTCCTGACATCTATCTGTACCAATGGACACTGAAATTTATCTGTCATTTACTGCTCAGTCACTTGGTACTCATTTTCCTAACAAACTCTTTACATGACTTTTCTTAAAACCTTATCAACAGAAAACCCCATCACAGTATTCACACATTTTTCACATCAATCATGAAATCACCAGACAGTAAAGAGCTTTCAAGATGTTTAGTGTCTTTGACTAAGGTTTCTACAAACATCTTTTAGGAAAGCCAAACAGACTCCTTCTGGATCACTGCATCTTGCCTATTTGCTGATCTCTTGCAAGAAGCCAAATTGTACAAAATATATTCCCTTACAGAAAGCTCATAGGCTCTTCCCAGTGTATCATATTTTGCCTACTCAGTTTTATGCTTGAAAACTTTCATTTTTCATTCTTCTCTAGAGTTTTTAAACCTTTGTATTAAGGCTAATTTCTTCTAGTATTAAATATAATTTAAGCAATAGATCAAGGTATATTCCATTTTTAGAAAGACTTAGACAAGAAACACCCCTAAGCTCCTCCACACACAACACTAAAGCAAGTAACTAAGCTTCAGTGATACAGCCTTATGTTTCTTGACTGCTCCTTTCACACATGGACCATTTAGCAACCTACCACAAAGTCTGGCAGGGTCTGTATCAAGGGTGACATGTTCACTGTTCTTTTTATGTCTTTGCCAGTTTGCTTCTCAAAAATATTTGCCTTGCAATTTTAATTTCTAAAAAACTTTCCAGAGATTATGCTATCTTCCATGGTCTTGTTTGGATATATTTCCCCCTTGTTCCTTTATTTGCAATATACTCCTTTACTCTGCTGTTAAACCATGTTTTAAGGATTCAAACAAAACACTGTTTTGATAGACTTTGTTTTTCCTTTGGGAGGAAAAAAATATTCTTTTCTATTGTAGGAAAAAAAAGCACAAACTCTTTAATATTTGGCTAAGAATTGCACATGCAGTAGAAGCACAAGATAAAAGGCAGTCCCTGTCCCCCAATGATTATAGTTATAATAGTAATAAGGCATTAAAAATTACATAAGGCAGCTCTGGCAGGAAAACTAGTCAAAGATTAAATACCACCTGTATTTAGCAAATGATCCAGAAAAAGAGGTTTCATTTATTCAGAGTTTTGGAGCATCAGTAATGGCTTCATCTCCAAATCAGGGGGCTACAAAACCTACTAAAATTCTGTGGCCTTCTAATTGTATCTAGAAAGTAATCTTACATTCACCAGGAAGCACATAATAAGCAAAACATGTACCCAACATCAAGGTCCAATAAACAGAATTAATACAGTATGTTAAGTCTTAGTCTTCACGACTATCCTCAATTTAGCAATAAAAATACCCTACGTAGATAAACAATTTGTATAATCAAAACAAAACTCAAAAAGCCTGAAGCTTGATGACTTCTGGAGTTTTTAAAAAATATTTTCAAACCTCATGCCAAATGCTTTTCTGAATGCCAGACTTCACAGGAATCCATGTATATATGGGTTTACCTTACAAAGACTTTTCTAAAACAAGGACTGGCAATTCTCATAACCTCTATCCCACATTTCTATTTAATTACTATATTGCAAAAAGCCAAAACACCACCGTGTTTGCTTAAGTGGCACGTGTTGTAACCTCAATGGTCAAAGGTTATAGTGATATACAGTATATATGAAACAGTAAATCTTTTGATGATTAAAATAAGCTTTCAGAGCCAGAGAAGCAAGAGCATGACATATCTTCATTACACATCAACGTTCCTATAATTGAAAGAGAACGTCCCATGAAATTTGCCTGCCTTCTTAAATGAAGAAGAGATTTAAATGAAGTGATAAGTGGCTTGAATGATTATCAACAACCAGCTCAGTGGTAGCAAACCAAAAGCCTCCTGGCCACATCCTGCCCATCATACAAGTCACACAGATCACAAACATCTTTCCCTTGCCTAGATGGGGCATTTCAAATCACACACCAGGAAAGGCCATAGGTGTACTGAGTAAGACAGCAGCTTGGAACAAACTGCTGCCACTGGAAAAGTCCCACTAACTGCATCTTTGTGAGTCAAAGGTTTCCGAGAAAGGCCCTGGCTGAGCCGTGGCTCCATGAATTGCCAACCATAGCAACACACTGCTACAGAGGGGAAAATGTCAGAGCAGACCGGCACTTAACCTTTTCAACAAAAATGGTAAACCTGACTTGCAAACAGCACCCATCTTCCTGCCTCTGGGTTCACAGGCAGCAGCTTCACCAGTGCACAGAGGGGCCATAACCAGCCCTCCTGTGCCTCTTGAGCATCCTCAAAGCCTGAGCAGTGCAGAGTAAAGCAGCTGCTACAACTGTCAGCATATCATGAAGTGGATGGCAGCCACAAATTGTCTCCTCATTTACAGAGCAGTACATCAGGACAGGTACAGCACCTCCAGTGTACCAGGAAGAGCGAGATTCAGCCTGTAAGTACAGACTCTCACCTCTGAGCCCCAGCAGCTCTCAGCTTCCCTCTCACTCACTTTACAGAGAGCTGGGGTACTTCTCAGATCTGTCACCTCCTCCTGAGGGAGGAATTTAGAAGTGCCTATTCCACTCCACTCAAAGGGAACCCAAGACAACCAGAGTAGACAGATGTCAGATGAATTCCTGCAGAGCACCTAATTGTGCACAGTAATGCAATTTGTACACTCTCCCGCCAGTGAGGCATTAGGGCACATACAGGGAATGGCAAGATTTTCTACAGGTATTTTCAAAATACCAACCATCTTCATTTGCCTGCTTATTAACAGCTGAAAAACGACATTGAACTTTGAAATAGCAAAGGAGGGAGTTTTTATTTAAACTTTTTTTGGGGGAAGGAGTGGAATCTCAATACTCTACATTTTTATTGATGACAAATGAACATTAAGTAGCTGAACACAGATTCCCTTCAGGGAAGGGACATTTCATGATGAGTTTTCAGCTGAGGATCAAAGGCTTCTAAAAGAGCTCTAAAATCGGAGTTTCTAACAATTAGACTACCTAAAGCTCCTATTTTTCAATTCCGTTACACATTACTCTACACAGCACCATCAGACTTTGGGTTCCTGAATGAAGGCAGCACTTCTACCTCTGTCAGAGGAACAGACCTCAAGGGATTGAAAGGACAGAACAGCAGGACTGAGAAGAATGGAAGAAACCAGCTAAAGCATCTTAAAGCAAAGGAACTGAAATACTAGGTATTTAATTTCATAGTTATCTCCTTGGACTGCTAAAGACACAAAACAACCTCAAAACTGATTTAATCAGAACTGAAACATTTAAGCAGAATGCCTAAAATAGATGAAGTGAACCAAGTTCTTGATGTGACACTGACAAATCTGCACTTGACAATATCTTCTTCAACTGTGACAAACCTGTGTAAATGTTCATTAGCAGGTACTGCTTTGCAGAATTCCATTAACACAGTGGTAATACCACCAGCTTTCCAATACACACTTTCAGGTTCAGCACTTGCTCAAGATGAATGCTCAGAGCAGCATGAAATAGACAATGCTCATGCCCTGTTAACCTCAGAGATAAGAAACAAACCCGAAGAGAGCTCAGAGTTTTTGTAGTTTAATGAAAGCACAGCAAGAGCGATGCTTGCAAAAGGTCACAAGGAAACAACAGCAGTGCAGCAATGCCAACATAAAATTCTCAACCTTTATTTAATCTTAATCCCGTTATTCTTTTTCCTATCATGACAATAAATCCCACTGAACCAAAGGGATGTACACCATTTTCTTTGCTGTGACTCTGTGTAGAATAATTCCAAGTATGAATAAGTACAGGACACTTCAGACCTCTTATGTGTGTATATATATATACACACACACATAAAAAATGCAGGTGCTAAATCTGTTACCAGAAGATGAAGAATAACAAACAGTATGAAAAAATACTCTTACTGAACAGCATTTTTCTCTCTGTTTACATGCAGGATTAAAGATTATTAAATCAATGCATCTAGTAGATGCTTTGGTATGCAACCTCATACATTGATTTTCTTTTCCAGGATCATCTAACAGAAGCAGGATGCTCCTTTTAAAAGATGCTTTCATAAAAGCAGAGATTTGATTAAAGGAAAGACAAAAATCAATACACAAACCCCTTACATTTTTACATTTATAAGTAAATATATAACAGGACTACAATGAAAATTGATGAGTTACTCTCTAATAATAACATTTCTTCACAGAATAAGAACGTATATTGACCTTGTTCATTGTTTAATTAATGTATGTCATTCTTCATTAAGCAGGGGTTTGCTCACTTTTAAGGGTCTTATTATTTAATCTGCATAGTTTTCCAGAGCTTCAACACTAAAATGATGAGCTTCATTCATGTTTTTAAGTCAGCATCTCTAAAAACAAAACATACCCACCTGCTTTCCAATGTCTTGTCTCCTCTCCCTCTCTAACATCTTTTTTTTGTCTTTTTAAAATTCAAGTGACTGAAGAGCTCTATGCCCTTCTAGAAGATCAAGTCACAGTCACTGATCAGAAAACATGGCTTCTTCGCAAAACTCAAACCTCAATAAGTAAGCTAAGTAAAAAGGGAAAGATAAGAACAAATGTCATGAGTTAGTGACTTCAACTAATAAAGATTTTTTACAATACATACTCAATATTGGAGAAAAAAAAAATCAATGCATCATAAGGATTAAGGAAAACAATACCAATTGCTCATTATTGGTAACATATACATAACCACAGCTATGTCTTGGTAGCATCAACTACCAAAGGAACATACTATACGTAAATAGCACCAAATAATACCTTTCCTGTTGTCCCCACACAAGACATCAGTGTGAGCTTCCTGCCATTTTCCCCTCATTGACAATGTTCTTACAGGCAGCTGCATGGAAAAATCACTGGGTAACTTGCCAGAACTTACCCAAGTATTCCTGAAGCAGAGATCTTGTTTGTTTTCAGAAGAACCGAGAAGCTTCTACAGAAAAAATGAAAGAAAAACTGGATTCTTTCCTTACTAGTGGCATCAGAGCTGTCAATCCTGGACATGGTTCATGTCAGTCATACTTTAAGACTTAGGCTACAGTAGTGTTAACAAAGACACAAAAATCAGATTACTAACGTTTTCATGATGTATTTCAAGTGTAGGTTTTTGAAACTGAAGGCTTTCCATCATTGCAATAAATTGAGGCTAACCCCATGCTGCCTTGCAGCTGCCTATACACCAACACAAGGTCCATCACAAGACGTGGATGCTCAGTGTCTCAGCTTTGAACTGTGGAGACCTCACATCTCCTCACCCTCCTGAAATCAACTACACGACTTGCTTCTGTTGAGGCTCCAGTTGTGTCTCTTATCACCTTCTCTAAGCATTGAGCTACCTTCAGCTTTACGTTCCTTCTCAAACAAAACGTAGTTTCATACCTATTCCTTCCAACCCTTCCTAAAATAAAGTGGGCTGTCCATGCTATCCCTGCTGACACATACTGCTCTGCAGTCAACCCCCTGCCTCCACACACATGTATGAGGACACAGTTTAAAAACTTCCTCTCCAGAAACTATTTGACTACTGCTCTCATTCTGTCAGTCAAAGGAAACTACAACACCTTTCATCTCGCTATATTTTAAAATATGAGACATGAAAATAGTAAGGGAAATCTTCAACTTTCTCAATAGTTTTCTGTTCCAAAATTTAACTTTCCATCTCCTACACGTCTGTGCTGTACACAAAAAGCCCTCATTCCTCCTGTCTGCAATTTGTTCTGCCAGCCATTTTAAAAAGCAAACACCCTCGTGCTATAAGCAAAGTGTTAAGAGCTGATAGTTCTCTATACTTAGCAGGCAATCTGTATAGGAGTTTAAAGTATATTCTATTTTCAAAGGCAAAAAAATTTAATGATATTTTACATAACACTCAAAACATGACCTTATTCCCCTCCCTTATTTATATTGCACTGAACTTTGTCAAGTCAAATAAAACAATGCTAAATAACAAGAACATTTTTATAATTACTTTGAAAGCTCTTAAATCTGAAACTAAGCAGTTGTACTTGGCTTCATAAATTCCCTTCCTCTCAAATTTGCTGAAAAAAATCTGCCCTTGGGCATGTAAGGCTCTGACAGTGCGTTCCAGTTATGGCTCCCAGTGAGAGCCACAGCCCAGCTAAGAGAAAAGGTGCTTTTCCAGAAAACTTCTGCATATCCCCAACTATCTTAGTAACTTAAATCCTGAAATGCTGAAGGACAGCATGTATGTCCTCAGAACAGATCTGATATTTGTTGATGCTGTAGGTGGCAGCAGGATCTCTTATTCTCTCCTAAACTCTGGCATCCTCCAGAAAAATCTTAGAGAAAAACAGCAAAGCTGCCATTGCTTTAGTGATACAATACACTTGACACACTTAAATTCCTTTCTACTAAAGAAATGCAGAAGCCTATAACAGCAGAGCTCCTGCAAACAGTCACAGCAATGTGCTTCCCTGCTTGTTTAGCTCCAGATGTGCCCACAGCCTAGTGCCATAAATCCCACCATATCAAGAACAAAAAAAATCCAAGCTGACATTTTTACTTCTTCCAGCAAGCTTTCATCTGACATTTTTCCTTGCCAAAGGAAGGTCTGAAACAAGGAAAGTGGAGACTGCATCATGTTCTTCCATGCAAGCTAACCAGTAGAGCCATTTATCTTTACTATACAGTGCAAACCTAGGTGAAAAGCCTAGGAACAAATTAACAGCAGTACACAAAAAAAGAGCCTTGCCTGCCTACTTGAATGCACTTACTAGACTTAGAAATTGATTAATATTTAGCAATTATTCAAGAGTGCATTCAAAACATTGATACCTCCAGCATTTACAAGGAATATGAAAACTGCATACAATGATGATACACATCAGCAATTCTCTCTTGGTTTAGTTACTTTTAAAAATCATGAATTATACATACAAAACATGAAAGATATGTCAAAAAGAGATTTTTGTTTGGGTTGGGTTTTTTGTTTATTTCTATTTTACACCAGTTTTGTTTCCCTTTGCTAATCTGGAATTCCACCATTACAACTCTAGTTAATAAAATGACTCACCAGGGTTGCTTCATTAGGTGAAATTAGTTTTGGATATAAGCATAGAAAAACCAAAACCCATCAAGAGGTTTTATGTGGAGGGAGCAGATTTACACTTTGTTCTAAACCCCAAGAGATGTGTCTTAACTTCACCTAGTCTGTTCTTGAAACATAACAGCAAATATTCACCCTGAAAAGCCAGGAACCACACTAGAATACTTTTCACAGTAAATTAGACACCTGAGCTGTTATTCCCACCCTCTTGTCGAGTGCCTCTCTAGTACCTGAACTGAGTTGACCAGAACTACTCTGAGCAGTGGTTGCCACCCTGCAGCACAGCTACATCAGAGCAAAAGATCACAGGTGCTGTGTCCCAGTATTAAAGGCTGGGCCACAACATCCTGTGTGTCTGTAAGAGCAGGAACCAGCTGCTGCCTCAAGAGCCTCAGTGTTTATGCATCCACTTGTCCTATTCTTTTCTCCTCTCTACTTCCACATGTCATGAACCAAGCTGGCCCTTCTTCGGACTGATGGGCAAGGAATCTTGCTTATTTGGACCGTAATTGGTTGGTCTAATAAGAAGAGATTATCTGTCCACGAACTCTGCCCCACTGGAAAGATACATTCATCGTAGGATTCTCAGCACAGGCAGCTGACTGTCGAGCTCCTTGCCAGGGCTGATTAGACACAGACTAACTGTGGGCAAAGTTCAGGGCACACCTGTACAAGGAAAGGCCTTTGTTTGATAGTGGCAACAAAGTAGCTCTGCAGAATACAGAGCCCCATATCACCAAACACCTAGGCTCAAAGTCAGCACTTACACTCTTCTGCAGGATTTTGTTTCATATCTAGATACAAATCAAAAGATAGAGAGTCAGGGCTTGAAAAACCTGCCTACCCATAGCAAGGGAAAAGAGGAGAGGGATGAGTAGGTTGAGTTGGCTGAAGAAATAGAGACCAGTAAATATTTTGGAAGAGGGGAGGAGGAGTTGGAGATGTAGCAAAAGCCACATCCTGTCCTGTGCATGTAGGAAGAAAGTTGGGAAGAAAGAAGCACAGGTCTACACACACAAGAAGGCTGCTCTCTAAGCCTCAGCTGACAGTAGAAGAAAGAATGGATTCAGCTGGGCTAACAGGCAATGGGACAAAGAAAATTACAGGTGTATCATCACAAGCAGCCAACTATATCCACCTTCTCTACCTCAATGAGCATTAATGCTATAACAAAAAACAAAATAAAACTAACCAAAAAATCCCACTTTTTGTTTTTTTTCCAGTAGATCAGCATCCAAACTTCTTACCTGAGAATACAAATGAGATTTGAAATTAACTTCTCCCAAACAAGCAAGCAAACATTTTGATATTGCTCTTGTGCATAGGCAAGACAACCATCTAACTGGCAAGGAAGAAATATTTTTGTCTTTGATTTCAGTACTTTTTTACTGATGCACCAAACACTTCTGAATCAAAAGGAGACAGTTGGCTAGCAGCAGAAGATGAAGAGATTGTTCCTGATTAAACACTTGAAGACTCAGGGGCATATTACCTCAGTGTAACATGCTTCACTAAATCCAGAAGCACCTGTAGCACCTTCGCAAAGCAGAGCTAGATGATGCACACTGAAAATCTTTTCCTCTACAAATGTGAGACCATTGCTCTTACCAGTTTGTGTAAACTTTGACACAGGGAATTCCTAAAGACTCCAAACTATATACTCAAAGAATGTCACTCTAGCCCTACCTACAAACAAATACATATATTTATTTATTTCACTGTTCCCCAATAACAGTCCTTGGCATCTGTCAGACAATGGTGAGACTACATTTTTTTACTGAATGATACCCAAGAAGAACAAATTCGGTTTATTCTGTCAAGGTACAAAGTAATGGACTAGACTGCACAGCTGGAAACATAGAGGTGGCTGAATACTTTCAAATCTAAAACTGGAATTAAAGCTAGCTTTTACCTGCTGAGCAGTTTTCCATAATCCTTTAAGAATTTTCTGTCTTGGGGCTTTTCAGTTGTACAAATTTATGAAGGACTGTAGAATATTATCAGCATGAAACATTGCTCCTCAAAATGAGAGCAAACAGTTCTCAGCCATTGGGGATGAAGGTCAGAATAGGAAAATTACAGCTTCCAAATACTGCTTTATACCATGGAAGTTTTGACTGGAATTTTGCAAGATGTGTGCATCACCAGGAGATATCTGGATTCATTTCAGTGAAAAATAGCCATTAGCAAACCATCTCAAGGACTTTTGCTCCTCTACTTCTCCAAGTCTATAACTCAAGGAAGTATATCACACTGACAGTTAACCAAGAGCTGCTGTGAAGACTAGGACAATATTCCTCAGCCTATTTGTTTTTGTTACCTTTGATTTTTAAAGAGCTCTTTGATATGGTGATTCTCTATTTCTGAACAGCAACCTCTGCCTGAAGAAGAGGTTAAATAGCATGGAATGCATTTTCTTTTTCTTTCCACCTTTCTTCTATTCATGGTCTCTTTGCCTCCTCTGCAGCTGCCACAAGAAAAATTTCAGAGCTACTTCAGCCCTCTGAGGTCCCACTGCAGGAGGCAGGTGGGCAGGTGAGAGGTCAGTTCCTGTTGGAGCCCATCTGATGAGCTCAGTCTCCTCCACCACACTCTTCTCTCCCTCCACTCCCTAGGCCAAATGGAATGGGCTCTGCTGGGACACCAAGAGCAAGGATTACTGTATTGAGTGTAATTATGAGTGTAAGTATTGAGTACAATTACGAAATTGGAGCAAGAAGCAGACTAGAGCATGGGAATATGTACATACAGAAGATATAGCCAAGTCTTCTGGATACACCTCTAAGTCCTGTAACCATAATTTAAGGGACTCTAGGAAGCATACTGGATGCTTGTGGCCATCTTACACCCCACCCTTAATGCCTTTTTCTAGGCATCAGGGAAGACAATAGTGACAGAGACACTGTTTCTGTCACTAAGGTGGTCACCCTTATGACCTTGAAAGCAGGAGTGAGTGGATGACTACAGAGAAGGAAGAAAACACCATTAGAGAAAAAAAGAAAACAAACAAACCAACTTCTAAAATCTTAAGAGTTATCCTAGTAGGGTATCATTTTATCAATAGCACAGACGCACCATTATCAGCAAGTATGCACCAGGACTCGATGCAGTGCAGGAGTTTTATCAACAGAGAATTCAGTGATCTTCCAGGAGTATGACCGTGCTATTTTAAACACCTTTCAGTTGCTACATGGCCTGTAAGCTTGTCACTACGCTTTAGGGAGCACTCACTACAAGGAGGTTACATGAAGACTTCCCTTAGAGTATTCAGTTCATCTTCAGCACTTCAAACAGACCAATCCTGACAAAAATTGGATCTGAAAGTGGATGTGCTTGTACTGTGTAACATGACTTTCAGTTCCATTCACACATGATTTGGACAACTTCACCACAGATTAAATATATTAAAATTCAAAGGTAGGCTACTTACTTTTTTTATTACATCCTTTGTCTGCCTGAGACTTTAAGGAAGACTGGATAAAGGCAGTGACTCTGTTATAAGAACAGAGATTACAAAAACCTCAGAGGAAAAAAAAAACAACAACCCAAAACAGGGAAAACATACTGCAAGGCACAAAAGAGATGCAAAACTGCCCACAGAATATAAAATTAATATAATGAAAACCAAGCTATTTCCATTATCTGTAAATGCCTCAATCTGTGCAGTTATTTCTGTTTCAAATTTTCTTTCAGTTCTGTAACTTGATAACGCCATAAAAAAGCAACCTTTCTCCATAATACTTTCTCTAAATAATTTCTTCCCTATGCAGCGCTCAAATATTTTCATTCAGTGCCATAACCTGGCCTCAACAAACCATGAAAAACATCCTGGCCCACAACCCTGCAACACAGCACCCACATCCAGAACCTCATTAAAAACTCATTTGTGCCAACGGAAGGTCACACTCGTTTCACTGCACCATTAAAACCACTTCCTCTGACTATTGAAAAGTGCCATGTTTACTTGTAACCACAGCACTTAGTGCCACTAAACCCTGGAAACATAATGGAAATACTTACATCTATTAATAGACCATTATGCATATGGGAAAAATATGCCCTGTGGCTGATGCATGATATCAAAAGTCAAGAAACTAGCATGAAAGTAAAGCCCTACTCTCTCCCTTCCCTTCAGGAGAGGGAAAGGAGAACTAGCTCATCCACCATTTATTTTGGAAGCCATAATTTACTCACTGTTTATCAACATTTTAAGAGGCCCAACAGCACATTCCAGTTCTCTCCCTGAGGTCTCTTTCCCCTGACACAGAGTGGGTCTGCACACACACACAGATGCCACATTCAACACAAACAAGGGAATGAAAACTGGCAAGATGCAGGCAAGTCACCAGCAATAGGAAAAGGAAAGCGCTTCCCATTTGTTGATCCCACCCTCCCAAGGGAAGGGAAACTAAATCCCTTAAAATATGTAAAAATCATAGTAATGATGTGTGGATAAACACTGCAATATTGTCCTATTTTCCCTTCTGAGACAAAAGGAAAGGCCTTTCTTGGGTGATTTGTCATGCAGCAAACTTAGGAGTATAAAAACATTTTTTTTGTTTCGCATGACTGGAGTTTTTTCAAAATCAAGTTTATTTTACTCCCAATATAACTGGATATTGAAAGTTTATTCCAAATCAGCAATCAAGGCCAGTTCATTCAAACTGGAGTATTCTTCCAGCTCTAACTTGATCTATTGCTTAAGTGAGAAGGCAGCAGAGCTCTGCCCAGACCCCTTCAGCACTCCCGCTGTGGTTACAAACCCAGGCATGCCACAGCACCTTTGGAAAGTTTGTATCTTTTTCTTTTGATTGTAGCCACATGAAGAATCTCAGTATTCCACACCCACGAGCAAATTAATTTCAAGCTATGAATATTTGAATGAGCATTTTTCTGAAATAAAGCAGAGCCTTGATGGCTTCTGCTTGGCACAAGACAAGTAATTTGCTAATTCACATGGATTGAACTGGGCAAGGCGTACTTGCAGATCTTCCTAAATGAAACAAAACCACAATGCATCCTCCAGCATCTGGCATCAAAACAGACAAAACTGTACTAACTGTAGTAGTGTTACTACTATTTTCTTGAAGATTTTTTGAGATACTTTTACAGTAGCATGCACAAATTGATATATGGTATCATGTATTTTTATCTAACACACCCATTCCCGTCCTATCAAAATCTCACGTAGTAAGTGATAAATTCTCACTCATTTTATTTATTGAAATCACTACTAGGAAAAAGAAGTATCTAAGAGAAACTATTCAACAAATAAAGCTAGATTTATGAAGCTTCATATAATTTCTTCTAAACTGGTTGAATGCACAACACACCTGTGATGGTGGTAAGGTTATGGGGCATAAAATCCATTTTCCTTTTTCTGCAGGCAGATGTATTACCATGCACAAAGCCAACAAGGCAACTGGCTCCATCACGAAGTAACAGTGCAGAAGACACCCCAGACTAAAATGCTTATCATATCACACCAAGTTCATACATATTCCATTGACTGGTCCTCTTGGAAGGGAAATGCAAGCACACAAGAATACAAAATAACACAGGTAATTACTACTGAAGAGGTCAACTTAGAAAACTTGGATAATTTCATCTATTTCTGTACTCAAAATACAGAAAAATGAGAGTTTCCAGATTTTTCACAAACCAGAAAAAGCTTTGAGTGTCCACCAGTGCATCAAATATGTATTTGCTCTTGTAAGGAAAAACAGAGCTCAAAAAGTTACTATTATATGATGCACAGGAAACAATCTCTTCTGTTAAATCATTAGAAGAAATTGAGTTCAACGTTGCTTTTCTAACTGGTCCAATCAAAAAGCACATACATGTAACACTGGAACACAAAAAGTTGCATTTTACACATTGTAAAGGAATGAATATATATAAGCGAAACATTAATACCAGAAGTTTGCTACTGGCAACTTCATGCCAAGAAAAGTAACATGAAAACACAGAGAAAAAACAAACTTTGGCAAACAGAAAAACAGTTTAAAGCAAGCTCATGCCTAAGCAAACAGCTACCACAACACAAGTGTGCAAACCCTGCACAACCATCAGGAATACCTCTTCTATTCATCACTGCTTTGGACCTTCTCACTGAAAAGCTGCTAAAAAAACAAACACTGCTGTGTAAGTGAATTTTATGAGAAGATCACAGAACTGCTTTATCAATCTCAGCAAGTAGACATTTGTCTGCAGCACCTCAATACTACAAGAATAATCAGCTCCCCCTCGATCAAAGGAAAGCAGACACAAACACATGAAAGAAGTAGCAAAAGACCTTCAGATATTCAAGTGCAAAACCAAAATTGACATCCCAGAATTTAGGGCAAAACAGTTTGATCTGGCAAACAAAGATGACATGCACACAAATAATACATTAAATGAAAAGAAGCACAATACTTCACAAAACTTCCGATCACAAAGAGTACAGATGTTAAATAGTTATGGGAAAGTGTACTGTGGATAATGCATTTAAGAGTTACAAGAAGAACATTAGAAAACTAATAATGTGACCAACAAGCATTTGAATATATTAGTTCATTATGACTGCAAAAAGCCTGAAATGTACATGCATTACATATGTACATACACAGAAGACAACTCAAAACCAGAAGTAATTCCATACGAAAATTTCGATTCGTATTTAACTACAACAAAAAGTAATTTACTAAGATTCTTACAACATTCAGACCCACAGAGAGTGCTAGGGTTTTAAGCTATTGACAGCTTCATGACACAAATGAAGAAAAAACAATAGTGCATTATTTGAATGACAAAGTCTGTCAGATGCATTACAGCCTTTTAAACAACACAATCTTGAGGGGATTTTTTCCCATTTTAATGGTTAGATAGATTTCCACTTTGTGAAACCCACTTATCTCTTATCTTTACACAGTGACACGCCATTATCATTAATCATTGTGGAGATAAGACACAGTGAAAGGTATTTCTAAATATCCTATCTAAAGTCAGTCCAGGGTAATGTGACTACCCAAGATTTCAAATCCCTTTTTTCACTGGGTAAGCTGCATGAACACAAGTATATTGGGAAAACTGATACATACCATGTTCCACCACACACTAATTCCAGGCATAGGAAATACACCAGTAATGTATCAAGTTATGACCAAACACGAGTCAATTACAGCAAAATAACTCAAATTACATAAAATGACCTAAGACAAACAGATTAAAATAAACCCTGTTACAGTACTGAACTTTGCTTTTGATTACTCCAATAACCTTGGCTGAGCATAACTACTTCCACTACTTAAGCATATAATCCAGATTTTCCCTCTCAACCAGTAGATGTCTACCAGAAAGTTAAATCTGAGTGAGTAATACAAGTAACTAGATGCAGTTAACATTCCCAAAATTTGCATTAGCTTACTGGTCAGCTTAATCTCTCCCCAACCTGTACAGTCCAGTTATTTATAAAAATTTCATAAAACAGTATCTTTAAAAAACAAAAAAAGCATTATACAAATTGATGTAGAATCTAAACTGAGGATTACTGCTTCTAGGATCTGCTCAACAGCTTGAGCCAGTCACAAACAAAGGACTGGAAGCTGCAATGCCCTATCAGTGAGCTGGTGCAAAAACCTGATTTCATGAGTGGTCAAGATAACCGAAAGAGGAAAACCAAACAAGCTACTCAATAATCCTGACACTGGGACCTTCTTGAAAAGGTGAAACACACAAAAGGGAAATAAGATGCTTTTTTCAATCACCTGAGTAGTCCAGAATTGAACAGAATTTAAAGCCTTGATCTATTCTGTAGCCTCAGAAAGCATTTGTAAGTGAATGACAGACGTAAGATTTTAAAAGAATTTCCCCTGTCAGCTTTGGTCCACATACATTGAATGACTGATAACTGAGAAAGTTATAACTGTATTTTATTTATTCATGGGATTTTAAAAAGCCTTGCTGCATAAATCTTCATACAGTATCATCACACAGTATATACAGTTTCATTTACATTAAATATGTACATGCTTTTTCAATTGGCACATCTAGAAATAATTACCTAATGTTAAAAAAAGCATTCCTGATGTCTTCCCACTGCTATGGATACACTAGCTGCCAAGGCAAATGGAGGTATGTGACACTATACAACACTGTCCTATAAACACTGAAGTTTTCAGATGCTTCACTTCCCTAACCTGTGCATTTCAAGCGACACACCTTCCTTTTACTTCTGCAGTCCTGGAATTCAAAGGCAAGACATTTTTCTTCACTGCAGTTTAATAAACTTTATTGGAAAGTGGTTTGACTTTTTTAAGGACAAAGCCAATGTTACAATACCTAAAATATCAGAACAATAACCTCAAGAGGGTGTAGTGTATTAAACTGCCCTGAACTAAAGCCAGTACTTGCAAATGGTAACATCACATGAAAAGCAGCACATGAATTAACCTTGGAGATAAACAACCTTAAATGTCCATATATGAGAGAAAACAGTACAGTACAAAAAGAAGAGTGTAAGTATATGTTGCTTAAATAATTTTGGCCTATAAGAAATCATTTGGAAAAGCAATGAGACCAAGAAGAAAATCCCACACAGTATTTTTAAAGGAATCCACACATTAATTCCTTTCACATAAACTGCTTTTGTGATATACAGTCTAAGATGGCACAACACATCATTTTTTCTCTTAAATTCTTTTAGGCACGATCATGTTTGCTATAAGGAAAAAACTCCAAACAACCAACAAACACATTTTATTCTGAAAATCAAAGTGCCCAGTACTTAACCTCCTAGCACATACATTAAGAAAATCTCACTGGACAGTAAAAAGGAGGATGAGAGATTCAATACTGAGCCACTTGTCCTTCAAATGCTCTTTAGTCATTACCTTTACTACAGACAGCAGCAGCAATAATGCCTACACTTTGGTCACCTAACACTCTCCCTGACAAAAAGATTCCTACAGTGTCTTCTCATGCCTTTGATTTTTGGCAAAGGGATATAATTGAGTTCTGCAAATACTGTTTTCTTGTTCCACAGAATTTTGTTCCTTGTTTGCAGAATTATAAACAAACTAACAGTATTCTCTGCCCTAGTAGTCAAGAGACGCAGAAAAATTCCCTTATTGCAGGCTTGCTTGTTACAGCTTGGTCTGAGCAGACAGTCTGAGGTGCCCTGCTTGCACCACCAAACTAGCAATTCCCTCGGCACTGGAGGATCCTAGTGCCGGGGGAATTGCTAGTTTGGTGGTGCAAGCAGGGCACCTCAGACTGTCTACTCAGACCAAAACTTTGTAGCTCTCTGACAGCGTCTGAGTTTTGGATCAGACCAAAACTCAGACGCTGTCAGAGAGCTACAAAGTTTGGGAAGGGGAACGGTGGCTACAATCACTGCCTGTTGTTGGGGCAGTATCCTTTCGGGAGACAATACTGTGGGAAGGAGCATTTTACTCTGGAACAAAGAAGTAAGATTCTTCCTATCCCTATGACCAAGACAAGGACTCCAGGACCAAGACATACATACAAACACGAATTAAGAAAGCATCATTTCTACATCTACATTAATGAGTCACATTAGTAGCTGTTGTGCTAGTTACAAAATTGCCAAGTCTCACAAAAAAGAGCCTCATTCTCAGTTCCAGGAGATCTAAATCTCATCCATACTACTGTCTGTAACACACACCACACATACACAATCTTTTACACCACATCATGTATTACCTTCTAGCAGAAAACTCAAATAACAAATTTGGTCAAGACCACTCTGTACTACCCTCCTTGGGCATTAGTGTTCAAATGCCAATGCTTGACCACAAGTAATTACATCTGTCTGTGCCTGTCCATGCCCTAGAACACATGACCCATTTGATACCATCTTTAATTATAATACATGCTACCTTTTCTATGGATTCCCAGCTCATACAGGGTGAAAAATAGATTATGTACTGGACAATATAAAGAGTGAAGGTTATTTGCAACATTTGCCTCTGAAGTTAGAATGTATAAACTAAAAAAAAAACCAAAAAAAAACCAAAAAACCAAAAAAACCCACAAAACCAAAAATGTCTGGGAAGGGTGCAAGTGAGTATTGGGAATAAATTCTCATGCTTTAGAAAAGAGGTGAAAAAAGTTCTCCACAAATATAAATTCTGAACATTAATTTCCTCCCGTCTTCCACGTGAAATACTAAAAAATGGAGACCCAAGCCCTAGAAGTGCCTGACTGCTCAAGAGCAACAGTGTTATTACAGCAAAACACAGTGAGCGTGTGGAGAAGGATGAGGAACAGCAAACACAGGTGTTTCCAGCTCCTTCCTTGGCTCCTCACACTGTATTACCTCAGAGAAGTCAAAGTCTCAGATTCCCATTCCATACATTTGGGAAAGTAATCCTTCTTTATCTCCCAAACAATTGTAAAGCTACTTTAAGTCACTACAGTGGCTTACGACAAACGGGGAAATTAATTCCCTCTTATGCACCAAGTTTAGATGGTTCACCATCCACAAACAAGAGGTTCCATACCAGATAATTAAGGTAAAAGTGTAATGAGCACCTGTATAACACCTTAATCACCACTCATCTCATACTCGAGCCCAGGAGAGGTAATGGGAAAAGGAGCAGCCAGACCCACCCTAACACCTACACGTGAAGCCAAAAGCCAAGAGCCAAGGTCACGACCACCAGCCTCGGCCCCAACATCTCATGGCGCTGGGCAATTAACCCCATGCCAGGTGCTGCTCCGCACATACAGCACAGCAACCTTCACCACATCTCACACGCCCTTTTCACCCTCGGAAATTATAAGTTATGTTCACTGACCAGCGAGGAGGGAGCTTAACCGGGAGCCGTGCCTACATAAGGGCTCTGCGTGCGGCGTTCACGCCCGATACCCGCTCAACCAGTTCGCTGCCCGGGCTGGGCAGCACCGGCACAGGCAGGCCCAGGCACCGCCGAGAACGAGCTTTTGCAAATCGCAGCCTCCCCGCTCTGCACTTCGGGGCACAGCCGAGCTGCCGCCAGCCCGCCCGCCCCGGCAGCACCGCCGGCGGCCGGGGAAATCGCGGCGGCACAAAAGCCACCTCATGGCAAACACCTCCCGCACCACAAAGGGCACGGACGGGGCTCACCGGGAGCCGCGGGCGGGACCCGCTCCGTGTCCCTTCGGGAGCGCCCGCCCGGCACGGGCCCCGCCGCGGCTCCTGCCGGCAGCGGCCGCCCCATCCCTCGAGATGGCGGCCGGACCCGGCGGCACCTGCCAGGGAGCGACCCCCGGAGCTCCGGCAGCGCCAGCCCCGGCAACCTGGGACAGGACGGGACGGGACGGTGCCGGGGGAAGCCGCGGGATGCGGGCGGGGGAGCCGCCGTCCCCCGGCACCTCGCGGGGCCGCGGCCCCATCCCTTACCTGTGGCCCGCGGGTGGCTGCGCGCAGCCCNAGCGGCGCTTTGGGTTATCCCCGAGAGCCGAACAACGCGCGTTCTCCGGCTTCCCGGACGGATCCGGTCGTTCTCCCAGATTTTTCCATCCAGGTGTTTGCGTCCGCTGTTTGCAGCCTCGTGCGGCCTCGCAGGAATCGCTGGCACCGGGGAAAGGCACAGCCGTGTCCTTCCCTTCCAGCTGCGGTCGCGCTTCCCCCCGCGGGGTCGCTTCGGGCCGGGCTGGCCCTTCAGCGGCAGGACCACTTTGTACTCGGTTTTAGCAGGGGACGAATTAATGTCATCTTTGTTTCTCCTCATCACTCACATACTAGTGGTTGAAGTCCCCTCAAAATTTTAACACACACCTTGTGTGCTTCTTCTGCTCCCCCATCACTGGTTTTGCTGTTTCCGGACCGTGTTGGGACCCAGCAGTGCTGCGGGAGCGCACACGGCCCCAGCGCTTGTGGCTTTCGGACAGCTCCTGCTCGAAACGCTGCCAGAACTGGTGTTAGATGCCAAAAACCTTATTGACCCATCTTCATTGCCAATTTACTAAAATTTAAGATATATTTAATCCTTCCACTTTTTATCTTACTCCTTGTGTTTTCTTCTTTTTGCCAAGCAATTTTATTACCTTTATATTCTTTACCTGCAAGTACAAACCACAGTCAATGTAAGAGGAAGGAGGAGGACAGCATTTACTTTGGTATTCCTGATGTGTCTCCTAGTAAATCACTATTTCCTAAGAGGCAATTATTCTGTTGGGGTGCTGGGAAACAATACTTCCCATCTACACATTCAAGTGGTTTTCTCATGTTTGAGTTCACACACCTCAATAAAAGTTTAGCTACACAGGTCTGGTGCATATAGTAATAATTATTTCTAATGTTGCTTTATCAATGAAATACTTAATTTTCACTGTTTATAACTCTGTCAAATTTTAAAAGTGTCAAATGATATTTTCATTTCAGCTGTTTTTCTTGCTACCCCTACATCGAGGGTCTCCACCTACTATTCTACCTGTCTAAAGATTAAATTCCATAGTTTTGGTCATATAACAGAAGAAAACCCCACCTGTCTTACTGTAGCTGTCCCTCCTAATTTCCAGGGTCTCCTTTGGCAACAAAACCAAAAGAAGGAAGAATCTCCTATAACATTAATTAATCTTTAGCCTATTGCTGTCTGATGAACACAAGGGAAAGAATAGCTGGTCTCAATGCAAGATACATGGGCTTAGCAATGAGGAAAAGGAAACAGAGAGGATGAATTTCCAGGGCTGGGAAATAGGACAGCAGAGAATGGATGTGGGGCATGAAAAGATGGAGGGTTATGGGCAGAAACTGGAGAAAGAGGTATGAGGGTATTATCTGCAGGGTGGGTATTCAGGCAGTAGCCAGTGGCTGAGAGGACAGGGATGGATGAGGGCACTGGAGAATCCGCCCCGAGGAACATGAGCCCACCAATGCTGGCTCTCAAGTGGTCATGAAGCCCATAAGCACAGCATGTCACTTGGAGAAAGAAGTGTTCTCCTACAACTGTAATTTCCTCTGATAGCTGGTTCACAGCATTCAGACTGGGAGTCATGCAGTGGAAAAAAAAAAAAAGAGTGATTTTAAAGTAAACTTAAGGAAACTATACAGAGAACATGAAAGCTCTGAAGACAAAGCCCTCCCCTACACTATTGTATGTTGTTTGTGATATTAATCAGTTTTTAAATTACCTTTGCAGAGTGTTTTTTTTCCACAAGACTCCTGCCTCATTCAATACAAGGATGTCTTTAATTAATGTACAGTTCTTCAATGTTTGTCCTCATTTTCATCATGTAGAGTGGAATCTTTCATGTCATATTCTCTGTACATTCTTCAAACCCTGCCTTGAAGGCAGGTTAATTAATTTCCATGATGACTTTCCTGTGGTAGTCTCATAACTCCTTCAAAACATTCATAAATTTAACTTTGTAACAGCCTTCTAAGTTGAAGTAGTACTATTATCATATTTTCCACACAGGGAAGAGCTAACGGAAGATAATGTGTCTGGAGTTGTCTGTAGTGGTTTGCAAATTCTTTTATGTTGTGGAGGCTGGTAGGTTGTTTTAAAGCAAGGAATAGTGGATTTAATACAGTGTGGATCCACCAGCACCTCAGAAACAAGACCATAACTGTTCTTGCTCAGGTTTGACTTTAAACACTTTATAGCTCTTTAAGCACTAGATGTAGTGGGTTACTTACAATCTACAATGCTTTGATATGCACTTATACCTGGGAGCCAGGAGCTAATTTCAGGCATGTCTGTGTATCCTTCTTTATGACACATGCAGGAACTCCAGGAAGTTTTTTAATACTCAACCTTTTAAAAGGAAGTTATGAACAGTTTAATTTTGCCCATGTTTCACAGAACAAGACTATTTTCCTGAATATACCAGCAAAAGGGGCCTTCCCAGCTGTCTGCATGCTTAGAATTGGAGATGTCACCATGTTCCTCCCTAACTCTCCACAGCCCACCTTCCTTTGAATGTTCCTTCCTATCAGCAGAAGGAAAGCATCCTAGAGGTTGCGCATCACCAGGAGCAATGGGGGGGTCCTCTTTTGAGTGGTAGGGGAAGGATTACACAATTTTTACACAGTCCTATAGCTTTTGGTTGCTGAGGGATGGGATTGGAAAGTTTCTCCGCACCTCCTGGGCCAGGAGTGTGAATTACCACAGCAGTGCCTGCAAGGGCAATGAGACAGCAGGGAGAAGCTGTGTGTTTGCTGGGCATTGCCAGTCTGACCAGCAGCTCTCTGGTGTGAATTATAAAGCCGTGCAGGAATTTTCCCAACACACAACTTAATCTCTGTAAGGCACATCACACTGAACACTCCATTTGGGATAGTGTTTATTACTTTGGTTATTCTGCTTTCTTCATCTGAAGCCCTGTTTGTCCTGCTATGAATGAAGCACTGGTAACACTTGTTCTAGATTGTATTTTGAAGCATTGTTCTTTCTTTTAAGGTGTGTTGTGCACTGTTAAAATCAACACCACTTTGGATTTCTCTTGTGGAAAACATTTTTTCTCTCTTATCACACATTTTCAGGAGATGCTGTATTTAAACAGGTCTCTGCAAATGAGCTATGGTAGGTGGTGGTCAACCTAAGCCTATTAAAACATTAGAGGTAAATCTGTAGAGAAGTAAATTCTTAAAGTCAGCTCAGGATGCAGACAGAAAAAAGCTGGAGTGACTGATAATTTTTCCACCTTAACAGACATTCAAACAAAAACTGTCAAAAGTGTAAACTAATTTTGAAAATCTTGGCTTCTTTTCTCAGTGCTTTTGAGATGGTGGTATCTATGCAACCAAAGCCTTCCCACCGCAGGAATGCTTCTGAAGGAGAACAGAACAGTCAGTCCTGAGCAAACTAGCCAAATTTACAATGATGTAAGTTTATGTTGGTCCACAGTTTTTGCTGTATTTTGCCATTTTGAATCAATAGCCAAGAATTTGAGTGCCCAAAAAAAGTAAGGCAAGTAGAATGGCTGCCTGGGGTATTTCAGTTGGAGCAACTGGCCCAGTGTCAGGCAAACACTGTGTGTCAGACATGGTAAATTCACTTCTCCTAGGCAGTACTTGTCTGCTTTAATTTCAAAATCATCCTTCCTTTTTCTGAAACTCTTGGAAGTCCAGTGCCTCACAACCTCTGGATGAAATTCAGTGCTCAGACCAAAGTATTTTTACAAGCAATGCAAAGTCATCTGAAGAGAAGTACTCCTCTTCATCAGGTAAGTTTGTGTTCTCTGAGATAAACAGAACATGACTCAGAAGCTAGAAAGAGTGTTTTAGCACATGTTTCAGAAACTGAAGAAAGGTGGTGGGTATAACTAAATATAGTTGTTCCTGATTGTTGAAATATTAACTCACCATCTTAAGCATTCCCCTAAAATAGATGACAAGGGCATGGAGGGGTAAGACGAGGGGGAATGGCTTTAAACTGAAAGAGGGCAGGTTTAGATAAGATATTAGGAAGAAATTCTTTGTTGTGAGGGTGGTGAGGTACATGGACACATTGCCCAGAGAAGCTGTGGATGGCCTGTCATGAAATGCCCTGAAATGCTCAAGGCCAAGTTGGATGGAGATGTGAGCAACCCAGTCTAGTGGAAGGTGTCCCTGCTCACCACAGGGGGGTTGGACTAGATGAGCTCTAAAAGGTCACTTCCAACTCAAATTCTATGGTTCTATGAAATGACAGAAACACTCATGGAGTAATTGATGATAAGAAATCTCCATCACAAAAGATCACTCTAAAAAAAATCATGGGTACTGAGTCAATAAACTGAGGATCATTGTGATAACAGAGAAAATATTTTTTTCTAGTAGCTTGAGACTTTCTATAGAATGTGTTGGTGGTAGCAGTCTTGAAGGTAGATACCAATAGCAAAATGTTGCTCTGTTTCAAAACCACAGTTTTGAAATCAGAACGCATGGTTGTATTTCTGAAGGACTACTACCTGTTAGTCAAAAATACTTTTATAAAAATGGTTAATTTGCTCAGATGAAATGGCTTCAATTTCTGTTTGTCTCTCACTGTTTAAGAAGCCACAGATACTCATACATATTAAACGTGCCTTGTTAGGTTCCCCTGATGGAAGAGCAGGAACAATGTGCAACTCAGTCCAGAAAAACTTGAAATATATCTGTCTGCTTTATTTTTGTGTATTTACATATCTGAGAACCGTCATTCAGTGAGTAATATCAGCCTAGTGTTAAAATATTTTTTAGGATGAATCATAATAGATTGCTTTTGTATTTATTATTTGACATGTGAAAAGCATATTATTTCTCCTTCATGTGAAAGTAGATTTGTTAAAACATTGTTAAATGTTAAATTGTTAAACCACACACTCCAATATCCTATGCCATATGTGATTTTTTGTACTACTCAAATGCCTTGAACAAGCGGCATATTTTCACTTGTCTCGCACTTTCATCCTTTGAAGTTCAGTCATAGCTATTTGATTTTAAAAAGGTTGGCACTAACAGGGTTGATCTTCACAAAAATAAGTGAAAATAGAGCAAGAGAGGAACTCTCTCATCACCTTGTCCTTTGTTATTTACTGACAGCAGAGGCATTTTAAGTCATGTACAAACATAGCCCTGTATACACACCCTGCTTTGCTAAGCATGATAATGGGATAAACAGTAGTGGAATGCAGCACAAACCTATTTCATATTGATTTTAACTGATTTAAACTGAATATTTTGTTATCAGTATTTCATTGAAAGAGTGATATATATTATTTCTTGTGTAAATAAGTCCTTAAATATTTGCTACCAGATACCTGCTATTCTCCTCCAGATTCAAAACCTTGTGAGCCATGAATCTTAAGAGCTGTGTTACTAATTGCTTTGCAGATTTGTGGGCAGGCATCATTGGGGAATATGAACAAGTTCGATTTTAATGAGTTCTCGATTGCTTTTGATTCTGGGATGCAACTAAAGGTTATTTACTGCAGTATTAGGCAAAGAAAAGGCAAAAGCTCTGTCAGCTCTTCGTGCTTTAAGAGGATGTGACACAGTCTTACCTTTGCTGGGAGAGGCAGGAGATAGGTCTTGCTTTCAAAAGGAAGAATGTCTGCCCTGCAGCCATAGAAATATTTTTATGTTTCTCTTCACCACCTGCTGAAGTGATTGATATTTGCCTGAAGGATTTGCAGTTATTTGTAGTACTTTTGTTTAACTGCACCAGGATACTTTGCCAGGAAGTGGAATATTCTTCCCTCAGCAGTGCCTCAATTAAATATGCAGGAAAAGATTTTGTTGTATAGGAGAGAAGCATGGACAGGAATGTTCCTACCTCAGATTGATAATGAACTGTTCTCAAGTTTATGGAATATCAAATCCTAAGATGTTTCTATCCTGATTGAATGCCTAAAATAGCATTAAACTAATTAAGTTTAGTTATAATTGAATAATAATTGTACTGCATCAGTTGTCAGCCAGTCAGTAGAGAATTAGTTTTTTACTTTCTTTGGTTAAACTAGCATCCCGAGTATGATAAATCCACTTTGAAGAGAAGGGAAATCATGACTACCCTGGTGTCCTGGGGTGACATTATGATGCTGAATTGTATCCCCATTCGTCTGTTTAGCCCAGAAATAAGTTTTGCACCTTTAAAACTATATCTGAGAGTGAAGGGGGGGAAGGAAAGGCGGTGGGATTTTTTCGCGGCTGTGTTCAAAAACAGAGATAAGAGCTTCAGCTCTCTCTCGGTGTGTTGTCTGCAGCACAGACAGCGGGAGAGAGCTCTCCTTTGCTTTTAGTTAGCCTTTTTGAGCTGGCTGAGGCAGAGCAGCTCCCCGGACTGTGACTTTTCTTTTTCTTGGCACTGATCAGCCCTGCTCCGGACTGAAAACCGAAAAGCACCGGGAGCTATCACCTGTGTCCCACCGGGGCCGGGACCCGGCATTTTCCAGCAGGAGAGACTGAGAGAGACTGAGCAAACTGAGCTACACCCCACGGAAAGGACTTGCTGAATTTGCCATCTCTTCAGAACAGCGAGAGGTTTTATTATGTAATATTATTCTTTTTTATGCTTGTGAATACTTTGCTTGTTAAATGAACAAGCACTTTTCCACTTTTCTCCAAGGAAATCTTTTCCCGAACCAGTGGTGGAAGGGCCACTTGAATCTTCTTTCTGGAGGGACCCCTTTGGAAGTTTCCTCCCAAATTTGCCCTAAACCAGGACACCTGGGGGTGCAAAACCTCTGCAACATATAGACCGGGTAGTCCAAAAATTCATGTGGTCTTGAGACTACACAAGTTTATGAGTAGCACTGCATCTGCACAGCCAGACTGCCTCACAGTCACAGTGAGACCATTTGGATGCTCTGTGCTCACCACTTCCTACATGCCTGGTAAGTCCAGTGCCTCAGCCCCTCTGAGCACTGTCTACAAGATAACTATGGGAGAGACATGATAATTCTAGGAGAGAAATATGCTTTCATAACTAATTTTCAGTGATTTTTTAAATAATAAACATTCATGAATTTTTTACCTTTTAGGAATCTATGACAGACCCAGATGTAATTTAAGAAAATACTTAATGCCTGCCTCCTTCAATTCCACAGACAAGGAGTGTGCCATGTGACTTGGCACACTCAGACATAGAGGAAGCAGCTTCTGTGGCTGCTTCAAAGCATGATAAATCAGGCTATGCCTGGAGATGGTTATAGTCTGAAGGCCTCCTGGTTATTAAAATGAGATCAATAATTTTTAAGCAAGCAGTGTTTGAAAAATGGTTGAGCTGAATCTGAAATCAATCAGTATAAAATATTATACCAGGCATTTTAACACAAAAGGGGAGGGTCTATTGTTAAAACTTGTTCATCAAGAATGAAATGGATTTTCAGGCTGAGCTCCACTGGCTTCACCACAGCTACAACAAATTACTCAGTCTGTCTCCGAAGAGAAAAATCCGTTACTTTAGTTTATAATGTGTAAACATTTGATAAAAAAATCCTAACTAGATATGCTGAATAGATAAAATGACAACTTCAAGGAATCTCATAGAGATGCATTTAGATAGTTGTCATGTGTTTCAAACTTGAACAAACATCAGATATTAATCAAACATTAGCTTACCTTAATTTCACAGGTTAAAGATCACTCTCATGAACAATTAAGCATCCATTTTCTGCTTCCCTGCCAATCCAGTAATGGAACATGCTGCTTCCTCTAGATTTGAATTTTATAGGAATTACAACTCAGCAAATACAGTGTATGCTTTTGGTACATGTCTATAAACCTTTGTAGCCAACGTAAGAGAGACCAAAATAAAAAAAAATAGGTTAATTGCTAGTTATTGAATAAAAATAGGCATGAGAGATTCTGTGGAAATAGCGCCGAGGATGGTCCCAAATGCATAATGCTGTTTTTGTAGCCATTTTGTGTATTATCTGAATTCTAGCTCATCAGCTTTCCCTCTCCTCCCACTGAAAATCAGAATTATATCTAGCATGTATTTTCTAAATTCCCTCTTTTATAAATATTTACTGCTTATTAGAATGTTCAAAGTTTGTTTTTAAATTAATTTGTGATATTTATGACAGAAGTTACTTACTCTGTCTTCAAGCTCAATTTGAGGATACAAAGGGATGCAACTATCACAAGTAATTGGGGAAATTTGGAAAATTATGATGGCTAAAACCAGTGTTTCTATTCAATGAGAATTCTGACATTCCAGAATTTCTTTTAATTTCATATTGAAGTAATGGAAATTACTTTCTTGTAGTTAAAACATTTAATAATTCTACAAATTTATTCTTTCTATGGCAAAGTTTTCATAGCACTCCTGCATATCTTCTCGCTGCAGTATAGTGGTCTCTTTTTTCGTCACTTTCAGGAATAGCTCTTACAATGTTATATCTCCATATTTATGGAGACACTAAAGGTACTTATTTTCTTTTCCAATTGACACGACAGACATCTACACCCTTGTCTAAATCCAACTCCCAGGCTTTCTTGTATATTGCAGGCTCTCTGATACTCCAGTACAGTACAGTATTTTTCTAACTTTTTCTAAATAATCTTTACTTAAACATGACTCCTGCTATTCACACCATCCCTTTCCTTTTTCTGAAGTAATTAAGGTATAATGCTGTTTCACCATCTTTTTTTTCTCCTCCATCCTTCCTAAATTATGCATGTAATTCCATCCTATTATTCCAGCCACAATTGCTAATCCGCCACACGTATCTGTGTTAGCTAGTTTTGCATTCTGACACAATAGTTTTGGATGCTCTGTTTTGTTTTACCAATCCAATATCTTCATGCTGGCCACCACAAGAGGCTAATTTTTAGCCAGCAGTTTCCCACTCCATGTATCAGTATTGGCACTTTCATGCCTCTGACCTTTTGATACTCCTTTCTCACTACATTATCATCATGCAGATTAAATGAACCTTTCCCAGCTTTGTTCCCTACTTTAAAACTTAAGCTTTCATCAATCAAATTAGCCTTGATCCCAGTCCAGACCTCAAACTATTCTGTGTGTGCGTGTGTGCATGATCCTCTTCCAAGAATGTTTCCCAATGGCAGACCAACCCTAAGCCTTCCTACAGGTCATCTGTTGGTCTTCCCTAGTTGCACTTCTTTAAAAAACAAAGGAATCCCACTCATTTTTATTGATATTGTATTAATCACATTTAATTGGGTTATAATTTCAGACATTTTTTCATGTCTTCCTGCTAGCTGCCAATTGCTTCTCCAGTTGGAGCAATTTTTCCATGTTCATTCATAAGTCTTGACCTACTGGAACAAAAGTGTGCAAGAGTCAGAATGACCATCTCTTTTAGGTGATTTTGCTTAGCCAAACTAAAAAAAGTATTTTAATGTCCCAAGTAAATCACTACCACTTGACAGACACAAAAAACACCCACAGTGTGAGGCACTTAGTGTCAAAACCAGGAATGCCAAAGCCCAGCTGGAGCTGAGACTGCCAAGGGGCACTGGTTGGAACAAAGCAGATTCTGGAGATTGCTAATTGGAGATGCAAGTTTAGGGAAAATGGACTTCTACTGACAGAGGCCTTGTGACGACAGGTATTGACAAAAAAAGCTGATGAACTCAGTGCCTTTTTTCTGCCTCTGTCGTCAGAGCCAAAGCCAGCTCCTCAACTCCTGCCTGTACAGACACAACTGGGGAGGGAACTGGGCAGCCAGCAACAGAAGAGCAGGAGGTTAGAGAAGCTCTATCTATTCAGATCCACTGGGCTGGATGGGAATCACCCCAAGCTTACTGGGAGATCTGGTGGGTCTGACTGTGAAGCCACTATCAATCGTCTTCCCCAAAAAGGCAAGAAGGAAGATGGGAATCATAGAATCACAGGATGGTTTGGGTTGGAAGGGGTTGAGGATCACAGGGTTGCCCTCTGGATGGGCCAGTCAGCCACATCTCTGTCAATAGAAAGATGAGGGAGCAATAATCAGTGGAGTCAGCCTAGGAAGGCAAACCATGTTTGACCTGCTGAGTGCCTGCAGTGATGAAATGTCTGTCCCTGTGGGCAAGGGCAGAGTGGTGGCTGCAACATACTTTGGTTTGAATACGGCTCTTGACAAAAACTTCCCCACCCTTCCCCTCTGGAAATAGCAGAAGCGTGGACTAGACAAACCACCTGTTTGGATGAATTGGAAGCTGTAAGGATAGCAATCACTAACTTAGTATTTGGTTGGTAATCAGCAGAGCAGACTGGGCTCTATACTGGCATCCATATCCAGTGCCTTCATCAACAACCTGGCTGAAATGCAGAGCTCATTCTGAGCAGGCAAGACTGAGGTCAGGGAGCAGCTCTGGTTCAACCCAGAAGGTTGCTGAACCAGAAGGTACCTGAAAAGCTTAAGAATTATGGAGACATCATGATTCTTATAGAAGTATGAAGTTCTGCGCCTGGAACAGCTGGAATTGCCCTAGGTATGGGTACAGAGTGGGAAGTGGCTGGCAAGGTCACAATCCTGTGGGTTACAGCATACACCAGGGTGAACAGGAACCTGTGGGTAGCTAGGCTGAAAGGATAGTGCAGGAAGAAATCCTTTCCAATGACTTCCAGATGAACTGATTACCAAGGAGTAGAAACATCTGTGCCTGCCCAATCAGTTTGGGGGATATAAAAGAGTGGGTTAGCTGACCACCAGTTACAGGCACTTGCAGTTTGAGTTAGAGCTTGAGAGTCTGCTGCAGTAAGAGCAGCAGGCTGCTGGTTGTGCTGTGAGTGGGTAAGGGACATGCAGTTGTGCAAGGGACAGATATGATGGGAAAATGTTGTGTGAGGGACAGATAGGATTAGGTGGTCAGGAAAGGGACAGCTTGGGTTTAGTCAGTCATGCAGAGTGAAAGAAGGAGTCAGAGCTATGTGGAACTGCCTGTAAGACAAGGAATCAGTACTGTGGGAAGCTGCCAATAAGAGAAGAAGACAGAGTTGCCTGAGAGAGGTCAGTAAGAAGAGGAGTGAGTTGTAACGTAAGAAGTTCATTAAGAGAAGAAGGTATGTAGAGCTTGCTAGTAAAGGACTGGTGGTGATGCCAGCTGTGTCTATCTTGACATAACTACAACAGGAACCTATGGCTCTTCTGGAAGGAGGCTTTCACTGGGGTGCATTAGAGGCATGGCCAGTATATCACAGGGAATTTGCTGATAATCTCTCCAGGGTACTGGTGAAGCCATGCCTGAAATAGTTTTGGATACCTCTGATCAAGACAGACAGGGCAAGATTAGAGTGTGTTCAGTGGAGGGCTGATAAGAGAGTTACTGAGGAGAGGCTGAAGGCACTGGACTTAGCTGGTAGAAAGGAAGCTATGAAGTAACAGCATCAGCCTACAAGTGTTTGAAGGATCATTAGAAAAATGTTAGAGCTGAACTCTTCTTATCAGTGCAGCTGGTCTGACAGAGCAATTGCCACAGTTATAACTTGGGAGGTTCAGACCAAACATCAGAAAATAAAATCAATGAGTAGCTCGGCAGTAGAACAGGCTGTCCAGAGGAGTGGAGGAATCTCTGTCAGTGAGGCTTTTCAAGACTCAGGCAAAGCCCAGATTGACATAGTCTAGTACTGACCTGGTCCAACTGAAAAAACAGCCTTCAGAGGTACCTTTCAACCAACATCTTGATGATCTTGCAGCAGGTCTCAGGTCTTCACATCCTATTAATAAAGCCTATTATTAAAATAATCTATTTATTAACTTGTTTGGTTTCATGAATGGTAGTAAAAGATTGTCACCTAGCCTGTTTGGAAAGAGAAGACTCAATATATGGGAAACACCTTGGTGAGTTGCCTAACTGGGACAGCATCTCTCACCAGCCTACTTTATGAAGTTAGAAATGTAGCAAGAGACTTCCACTAAGGAAAGGCTTTCAAGTCACATTTCTGCTCCACATCCCCTTGCCCTGGTGCCCATTTGTCTCCCCAACTTAGTTGACTTAGGCCTCTACCACATTAAAATATGAATATAAACTCAGCTGCTCCTTCCAATATGTCTGAAACAAATAGTAATTAGCCTTTCTCTGGCTAATTCTATCAAAAAACAGTTATTTTTTGATAGCAGAAGGCCAGAGAAAGGCTAATTACTATTTGTTTCAGACATATTGGAAGGAATATTGAACTTATTTGTTCTGTAGAAAATTATTGGATACAAAAAGAGACATATCCTGTAGTGAACTATATTGATTCCATAACACCTCAGCCCAGTAGATTCCCAGACTGATCCCGCCACCAAGAGAACTTGCTTTTACTTGTTTTTTGGGAAACAGTAACCTGCTTGTCTTCTATTTAGAACTGTGAATCTTTTACCCCCCACTCTCAGCAGGTAGTTTAGATCCATATATGCCATACATCTGAATAATTTCTTGTATTGTGGATTTGATTTGGGTCCAGTATTTGAAGTTTCAGTGGAGAAATGGTAGGACATGATGTACCTAAATGGGAGGAGCAGAGCAGCCATACTTGGAGAAATTAAAACCAGAATGTATCTGATGGACTACACCTAACCCACATGGAAGATAAAAATAATGTAACTTTACAGAAGTTTCACAGAGCTGCATTTAGATATTTGTCATGTATGTCGAAACATATTAATCAAACATTAACTAATCTTAACTCCAAAGGTTAAAGTTCACTGTCACATAAAACTAAGGATGAGTTTTTTTTCCTCCCTGCAAATCCTGCAATTCATGGAATGTGTTGCTTCTTCTAGATTTGAATTATGTAAGTTATAACAGCATAAAGCTGGCTGATGCCAATGGGAGGTCACCCTCACTAATCTCTGAAAGGTGTCAGTGATCATGGGAGGTTCCTTGGGACTGGGAAAAAAAACCAAATGTCACTGCTTTCTTCAAGAGGGGCAAAAAGGAGGATCCAACAACCTACAGGGCAGCCAGTCTCACCTCAGACCCTGGGAAAGTGATGTTGTGAATGATTTCTAAACACATGAAAGAGAACAAGGTGTCGGGGAGCAGTGAGGGTTGATTGACAAAGTGGAGATTATGCCTCCTTATGATGAGATCATGTAAATGACCTGGTGGAGGAAGGGAGAGCAGTGGGTGCTGTCTATGTTGGCTTTCAACGCTGTTGCTCATAACATCCTTGTAGAGAAATGATAAAATAGGTACAAAATCAATGGATGGTGAGATGGACTGAATAATGACTGAACTGCTGGACTCAAAGGGCTGTGATCAGAGACATGAACTCAAGATTGAGGTCAGTCACTTGTGGTGTAACCCTGGAGTTAATACTGCATAACATCTTCATTAATGGCCTGGATGATGAGACAGACTGCACCCACTGCAGATGACACAAAACTGGGAGGAGTAGGTGATACATCTGATGAGTGTGCTGCCATTCAAAGGGACTCTGACTGGAGAAATCAGTCAACAGAATCCTTGTAAAGTTCAAGAGAGGAAAATGTCAAGTCCTGCACCTGGGGAGAAAAAGTGAAGTACCTGAGGATGGACTGAAACACTATGTCTGATCTCCTTTTTTCTTTTGTTGAAGTCCAAGTAGTAGAAATCTCCTTTTACCTTCCCTTGTCTCATGCAGTACCTGATCCAGCAGTTCAGTAAAAGCTGGTGCTGTTTGAACCACTGGTGACTGTTGTTCCTACTCACCTGCCTGTGACAGTGGGTACCTGGCCATGGAAGGGCTCTTCAATTCTATTCAGTTAGAATATTGAGCTGAAGAATCTTTTGTCTTAAGTATTGCAGATAGAAAACTATGGCTTTAGGGGTTGCTGACACTAAGGCAGTGACAAATAAATAGGGTTTTGGATTAGACAATAGAATAGTTCAAATTAGAAACGAACTTTAAAATAATCTATTTCAAACCCCCCCCCCCGCAATAAGCAGAGACATCCTCAGCTAGACCAGGTTGCTCAGAGCCCTGTCCAACCTGACCTGGAATGTTTCCAGGGATGAAGTATCCAACACCTCTCTGTTCAGTGTTTCATCACTCACATTGTAAAAAACTGCTTTATAGCTAGTTTAAATTCTTTTAGTTTAGAACCATTTTCCCTTGTCCTATTGCAACACGCCCTGCTAAAAAGTATATCCTCATCCTTCTTTTAAGCCCCTTTTAAAACTAGAGGGCTGCCAGAAAGTGTTCCCAGAGCCTTCTCTTCTCCAGGCTGAACAGCCCAAACTCTCTCAACCTTTATTCATAAGGAGAAGTACTTCTGCCCTGGGATTGTAGTTGTGGCCCTCCCACGGACCAACAGATCCATGCCTTTCCTGTGCTGAGGACACCAGAGCTGGATGCAGCACTCCAGGTGGGGTCTCACCAGAGCAAAGTAAAGGGGCAAAATTCTCTCTGCCCACACTGCTTTTGGATTCCATGGTTGTTTTTCTGAGCTGCAAGCTGCACATTGCCCATTTGCATCTAGCTTTCCATCCACAAGTATTCTCGAGTCCTTCTCAGCAGGACTACTCGCGAATCTGTTCATCCCCCAGCCTGTTGATACTGGCGTTGCTTCAGCCCAGGTGCAGCCTTTTGCATTTAATCTTGTTAAACCTCATGAGATTCCCATGGCCACTCCTTGAGCTTGTCCAGGTCCCTCTGGATGACATCCCATCCTTCAGGTGTGGCAACCACACCACTCAGCTTGGTGTCATCTGCAAACTCGCTGAGGGTGCACTTGATCCCACCATGTCATCAACGCAGACATTAAACAGCACTGATTCCGGTGCTGAGGGACAGCCCTTGACACTGTTCTCCATCTGGGCACTGAGCCTCTGAACACTGCCCTCTAGATGTGACCATCCAACCAATTTCTCATCCAACAAATAGTCAAATCCAGATAGACACAGAAAGGAGATTAAAACGGGGCTGGGACAGAGAGAGTCTCAGAATAACGACAATTAAATTATTCCAGCGATTGCACTTATTTCCTCAGAAAGCACCTCCCTAGAAGAAAGGCTGCAAGCTAATTATATTAAAGGATGAACAAGTGATCCTACAGAATGAATACTCAAACTGATTATAGGCTTAAGAAAAATACTTTGTTTAAACATGAACTTAAAAATAACTCCAGAACCTTACGGATCAAGCAAGTACACCTTTGAAAGTCCGTCTGGTATGGGAAATACACCCTATTCTCTATACCAGAATTTACTTTTCTGAGCTGGGATTCAGTAGATATAAATCACACCTTTGAAGCTTAGCTCCAAGATTTCCAAACTTTTTGAGATCTGTCTGTGGTTATGACAGTAACCAGTACCATAATCTGTGGTGCAGTTTTCAGTAGAGTTACAGGCACTTCTGAAGATATAAGCTAGTTTAAAAAGAAAATGAAAGAAGAGAACCTCCACGTTTTTTATGCAATACTTCCCAATTGTATTTTTCCATTTCTGCTCAGTCAATCGCTCAGTTACCTTCTCTAACAGAGAGGTGAGTCAGGAGTTCTCAGACCCTTAGAGTCAAGTTCTAATCTTGTGATTCAAATCAAGTGCTTCAATGGCTCAGCAGTGGACAAAAAATCATACATTAGATGCCTGGTTCAGAAGTGAGTTTCAGTTTCTTCAGCAGTGAAGAACACTGTTATGCTGACACTGCATCCAAAGCATTGTGTCCATTTTGGGGCTCCCCAACATGAGAAAAATGAGCAGCAGATGACTAACAAGATTCCTGAAGGAACTGGAGCACGATACTGGGGAGACAGTCATACATCTGGACTTGCTCGGCCTGGAGAAAAAAATGATGAGGGGAAATCTTACTCTTTTCTGCAACTACATAATTGAGATGGAGAGGAAGAGAGAGCCAGACTCTTCTTGGCTGCACATCATGAGTGAACAAGAGGCAATGGACACAACTCAGGGCACAGGACATTCCAATGAGATGCAAGGAAGTTATTTGATGTCAAACTCTGGAACAGATTTTCCAGAGAGGCTGTGCAACCTCCAACCTTGAAAATACTAAAAAGGCAACAGGACAAAGCCATGAGAACCTGCTCTAACTCGACTTGCTTTGCACAGAACACTGGACTTGCAACTCCCAGGGGTCCCTTCCAACCTATGCAACTCTGTGAGTCAAACAGCTGCTTGAGGTTAGGATACACCACCAGCTCGCAGCAGTATCTGTGCCTCCACTCCTCAGTACATTTTTCCTTCAGCTTGGCTGGCACTAATGCAAATGGAACAGTGAAGTGACCCAGATTCAAAAGAGGTTTGCAAAAAAAAAAACAAAACCAAAAATAAAAGTTTTCTTTAGTAACTAAACAACTAAACTGTCCTGTGCTACAGAAACTGTTGTATTGTACACACTGTGGCAGAAGTTCAAAATTAGTATTGACCAGGGAAGGACCTAAAGATCATTTATCCAAATTTATTGTCTTGCCAGTGATCACTGTTAAAATTTTTACAGTTTCAGAAATTCTCCTGTTTTAATAAATGTTAGTTTCATATTTTTCTCTGCTGTTTATACCACGCAAGATTATTCTGCCAACACAACCACAGAGAAATAGAGTAACACAAATACTGACTTCCCAGAGTCAGTACCAACTCTATACCAATAAACATAAAACTAACCAGTATCATTAAAGGACTAATGTCACAGAAGAATTACAGTGGGGAAATTTGTTGCAAAGATTCACAGGCTACTGCTAATTCAGCTCAAGCAAGAAAAAGGTTTCTGCAGCTTCTGATTTCTTCTTACTGAATAGTAAATAGTAAGATATAATAATATCTGCTGAAGAGATCATATAGATATTGTACTTCAGCTGTGCAAACTAGGTGCATTCATTATTGTTAGAGTGAAAAATATTAAAAAAAATATGTAAACAGGCAGGAACTCCTAATCTGAATTTGATTGATAGATCTCCACCGGATCTCATTTTCTCCTCATGTACTGTGCTCTTCAGTTTGTTCAGAGAATCAGTGGTAACTCCCAAATTACCTTGAAAGTTTAAATTTCTCAGAATTCTTGTTTGGGGAATGCTCGGTGGTTTACACCTTACCCTCTTTAGGCATGCACGCATCAAAATAAATCCCCAAAACCAGTTCAAGAGTAAATATTTTGAAAACCATTAATAAGGAAGGCTTGGATAATAAAGGAAACTATTAGGTGTCATACTCTGCTTCCTTCCCCCTGTTATTTTTTAAATTGATTTAGATGTCAATCTACACAAGTAATTAGAAACACTCATG
Source organism: Rhabdornis inornatus (assembly GCA_013397075.1). Taxonomy (NCBI): domain Eukaryota; kingdom Metazoa; phylum Chordata; class Aves; order Passeriformes; family Rhabdornithidae; genus Rhabdornis; species Rhabdornis inornatus. The sequence goes on along the minus strand of VWZS01004134.1, from coordinate 257,527 downwards.
CTGTCTTCTCAATATAAAGTTATTGGCTACTTGGCACTCAAGCTGTTCCCTCTAAATGCCTTCCCGTGTTCTAGACCAGACATAGATCTCCAGTGGTTTTTGATTCTCCAACATCTCCTTATTTAACTATTGATATTTTAACCTAAACTGCCTGTAAACACATCCAATCAGCTACTGGCTCTATTACGCTGTCTTTCTTTGTAACCATACGTTATTTTCTGTATTATTGTACACTAAATATTACAGTTAACCTAGACTTTTGCAGCCCTAAGCAGTAGTTTTACATCAGTTTAGTTAAAAACCTTTCATGAAGCCTGAGATCACTCCTTCTACATTTGTGGACAAAGCATACACTTGGCAATATGATAGCATCAATCCAAACTGGGGAGAGGAGGGGCAGAGATGGGAGTTGTTGAGGATTAAAGCATAATACAAAAAAAGGACAAGCTAATACTGGCTTTTTCCACTTTTCAGCAACTGCTTCACTAGTGAGCGCCAGGGTAACAATACACCAGTAACTGCATTTGTTCCACTTACAGGTGGCACACTCACACTTTTAATGAAACAGTCCCTAGGCTGTTAACACATTTCCAACACCTTTGTGAAATTGGTGCCCTGTTTTGGGAAGAGGTTTCTGCTCACTTGCCCATACTCTGGTTAACAGCAGCAATCCAGACACATGACTAGGCTGGAAGCTGTATAAGCTACTATTAAGGGGATGCAGCTGACAACCACAGTGAGATACAGGTGCCTATTCCTTCTGACCCAGTCACTCAAGAGGAATACAGTAAGGCTGGACAACACACCAGTGGGTCTTAGGACATCTTTTAAGCTGCTTTCAACTAACAGAACTGCCAGAATCAAGTCTGAAGATCCATCTCTGTATATTCCATTCTGGCTCCTTCTGCCATTTTCAGCAAAGCTTACGATCTAGCTGCATATTGTCACTTGTCCAAGACAAAAAGGTCCCTTTGTCAGAGCTGCTGGAAGACTCCCTCTGGTCAGCCACCTGCTCCAACAGCTCATTATTAACATCCCAATGTATTCCAGAGCAATCTGCCAAGGCAAGTTGGGACAGTCACTGTCCAGTGGGTAAAAAGGCAGCAAGGTCTTCCAAACCTTTTCAGGGTCTTGGGCTTCTTGACAAATCTTCAAGATTGCGGCTTTAATCACTGTAGTTTCTCTATACATACATCTTCATGACCAAGGCAGATCTTTCTACTGGGTCAGGCAGCAGACTAAAATTCTTCTCAGAAACCTCGTTAATGCTCCTTCCTCCACCCTTCACCACTGTCTCCTGCAGTTAGTTTCAAAGTCTTTTAAGTCAGAATATGTTTCCTCAAGCCCTGTGCAGCACTTGGCTTTCCTCTCCAAGCACAGAGGCTAAACACAGTCTCCACAGCGTCCTGTCACTGTCTTGAGGACTGTCACAAGGCTGTATCTTCCCCAACAGCCAGCACCACTGATAGTGGAACATATATAAGCTACACAATTCTGGGTGTCCCATGGGGATCCTTCAGTATTTCTGCTGCTCTTTGCTGTATTTACTCCAGCTGGCAACAGCAGCATCCATCATGTGTGTTAGGTGCCAGAGGTGCACCTAAGCCCATACTAACGTTTCAATCAGCTGCTTCTTCAGGAAGAAGGTGACCTACTTTGAAAACCCTAAAAAAAATCTCAAGTATTTCCATTGCTGGCAATACCTATTGCAGACATGAGCCCCTCAGAGTCCCTGAAAGCCAGAACTAGAAACTTCCTGCTGAGATGCTGAGGTGCCCTGCTTGCTCCTGTTCAGTTTTTTGTTTGTCTGCTCCCTCCAGAGGCCAAGCACAGAAAGGCTTTTAGCTGATCATCTTCCTCAACCAGGAATAAAATTTATTAATTTAACCACAACAAAGAGTAGGGGTGATTAAGGAATACAGGTGCTGGTGACAGAGCAGACTCCTACACCATCACAGCCTAGACACACAATGACAAGCCACCCACTTTTGCAAGAGGGAAAAATGAGTGCCTACAAAACACAGTGAAAGGGCTTCAAAAGAGAATTTACTGCTAAGTGATGCAGTAAGAGGCCCCAAGTCTCTGTCAGCTTCTGCTGAAGCTTTCCTTCCCTGAGCTGGCAGCCTGGATATAAATAAAACTGCTGTGCAAGTGTCCTCTCTACAAAGGCAGAAAAAACATGAAGAACAGCTCATACATCAGAGAAGTCTCATCTGTGCATTTTTGAAAGTATTTTTTGTCCCACTAAACTAGCTGCAATTACTAAATGAAGATACTCAGATTTCACTTTACCTCTTTATTTGGTTGTTACTGCATTTTATAATCACAGCGTTGATCTCTGGCATTCAATCTGACAGGCAAGATAGCACAAGCTATAACCTGAATTAATCAATGGGAACTCTGACTCTTGCTTGGTGTGATTAAAAATGTAACGAAGCCAAGGCCTCCTCCTTTACTTCTTCTCTCTCCTTCTCCAAAAGGAAGGGCAATCGCAGCCTGAGGATTAAGTTCTGAAGACCCATTTTTGCAACAAAACGAGAAAGCACTGCCAACAGGTACCTACAGAAAAGCCAGCTATGGGACGCAAGTTTAAAGGAACAAATAAGCTGCACTCACAATACAACAAAATTATTTCAGATAATACTTCCCTCTTCCCATACATCTTTCAATAAGCTACACCTAATTTTAAGTCTTCTATGAAGCAGTCAACCTGCCTATAGGATAGCACAGTGTCCACAGATGAAAAGCTAGGTTTGAGTCCGCCAGGAAACCATAGGATAACACAAGTCCTCTGATATTCATATCCAGCAAATAATTATGGATTAAACTGGAGCTTGCTCAACTGCACGAACAGCTGACATTCCAATTCACCCAAGAGCAGGACTTACTTTATGGCCAGAGGGTCTCAGGGAGCAGCAGTCCCAGCATTATTTCACACACAGAGATGCCACCAGTCCTAGCAGTTTATCATGAAGAACCTGGTGGGAGTGTGGCCAGATACCACACAGAGCAACCTGCCAGTCTTGGTCATCAGCTCACTGACATTCATGGACATACCCAGAGGACAGAGCAACCCCTGTGCCAGCCTCTGCAGGTTCCATCTGTACACTGATTTAAGCATGTGTGTGTATACGGTATCATCTATATGGGATTTATGGCATGTATCATGTATCTGTATGGCACTAGCACACAGTACCTCAGACGTGCATTCTGGCACATGCAGAGCACAGCCATGACACAACCTATCAGCAGTAACAAATAAACGGCACAGAGCTCAGCAGTCACGGGTTACCAGCTCCTCCTCTTGAGAAGGGAACGAGAGGTTCTTTCTCATACACTTTTTTTCAGTTGCTATGTCTGGACTGTATCTAAGGACTAGGGTGGAAAAACATTAGGGCTCTCCAAGCAAATGCACAGTTGCCCCTGTTGCAAGATGAACAGACAAGATTTGGAACAATGGACAAAAATAGTTTTTCAAAATGCTAATCACAGAAAAAACCTTGAAGTGGGATACAGAGAACACAAAGTTTGTATTTTTAGCTGTGGGAGATTAATTTTTGTATCCCTGCTTTCAATTTTGCACTCTAAGGAAAAAGCCAGCAGCAATTCTCACAGTTACACAAGAATAATTAAAAATTTGTCTAGGAAATACTTTCACAGATGGAGCACCTTTCATAGCTTTAGAGTCAGCAACCTTGCCTTGCAATGCTCTAGCTGGCAGCTGCTGTTCTACCACTGTTCTCTGAACACGGGAAAGACAGCTTCTTGTGCAAGCTGTTTTTCCAGCCCCAAAGGAAAGAGGCAAGAGGGATGATATCAAGCTGTCTAGATTGGACTGTGAAAGGAGCTTTAGCAGAGGATGGAGAAACAAAGTGGCCAAGGGTACTCAAAAAGGCAATACAGCCCAGCTTATGAGTAGAAACCTAAGGGTGTTAAGCTGGTGCACTAATAAGAAATTAATAGTTAAGTAAGAAATTTCCTTAAAATCTGCAGTTTAGGTTGAGCCAGACATGAACCTGGGAGCAATGAAGAATGGAAGGAACCTCAGGGCAAACCACAACAGATTCTGACAGAAACAGTTTCATCTTTGACCCACAGCTGAGGTCTGTGTTATACTGAGAACTGTAGGCTCCCTACAGCAGCAGTGTGTACATGTTTCCCCTTACCACTGTCCATGCATTTACATTTCACATACAGCAGATCAGTTTTGGCAAGTAGTTCCCATAATACCCGAATCTTCAGTACACATTCCCCGCAATTTAATCACTGACCTTCCTGCTAATATAACTGAAAGGACAGACACCTTCTGCACTTGGATCTCAAGAACTCTGAGAGCTTTTAACCATTTTCAGAGCTGCTTATAGCCTGCTGAATACAATGAGGAAACCAATGAGCTTAGGAGTGGTTTATAAGCCTTGTTCTGAAACATGACACCATTTATGTTCCTTCACAATTGAACCTTACAGACATACAAAGATAGAAAATTGATACATTTAATATCAGTTGAGTAAGAATGCTGTACTGGTAGAATCTTTCCCTCAATATTTACCAAGTTTTTACAACAAATAGTTAAAATCCATGAAATATTTGGCAAAATTACTTAATACTAAGAAAATGTTATTCCTAGAGCAGGGTAGCTGATCCATAGGTAAGGAAAAGAGACACTATAATGAAAGAAAAAGTAAAAGAGAAGACATTTTTAAAAAAGCTCTGGACGTTTAAATCTCCTTTAAAAAACATGTAAAGCAAAGAGACCACTCCGTATTTAAAGCCATTTTGTTTTTATCTACTGGGGTAGTCACTTTACATCATACCAAAAAGACTGTCTAAGGAATACAAGTGTTAAGAATCAGATCTTTATGGCACAAAAGGAATTTTTCCATTAACCTGCTTTCAGAGTTGTTAAATACATTATTAAAGACAAAGACACTAAGGCTACCACAAAATAATATTTGCATGATGATGTTATTCTTTATTCAGTTTCTCAACTGACTCCTCCAGTCTGAAGGTGGACAAGAATCTTTCCAGTAGTCTGTTTCATTGATTTATTCTGGATGAAAAGATTCTTTCTACTTTTGATACAAACTTATTTTCTTATTTATACTGTTATTCAAAGTTCACATAAGCTTTTATGTTGCACCTTACAATGTATGGAATTTCAGATTAAAATAAAACTCTACTCTTAACATAACCTTTTATATAATGTAAAAAATATTCTACATGTTTAACACATCAAGAATGTTAAGCATTTACTTTGGGGAAAATCTATTTTATGCATTTTTCAGTACAAACCCAACTGCGAAGGCTTTGCATTTGTCTCCCCGTTCAGTCGGGCGCCGCCCAGTGTTCATCGTCTGCAGCTGCAGCTCGGCCACTGCACCAGCCGCAGCTTCCAAAAAATGGCAAATTTGAGATGCTGCTCACTTTTCATCTTTACTCCTCTCCCACCACTCCCTTCACCACGGAAAAAGTTCATCTTCGAAATAATGAGTGTTTTTAATTATCAAAATCAGTATAAAAATAGCAGCATGCTACTAGATGCGAAAAGCAGATTCATCATGCATCGTGAGTTTAAATGCAGATTTCTGCCTTCCTCTTATATTATCAAAATCTTTTTTAAAGTTAACATCAAGGCAAGGGGTATAAGGACAGACACTGCATAGTATGATTTGATACTAATCTGAACTGGGTTATTTGCCTTTAATCAAAATCCATGATAATTACAGGGTAAACAATTTTTATTTCAAAATACAAGTTTACTGGAATTGTAGTGATGAAAGCAGAAGAGGGAAAAATGCAGTCTTTTACAGCCCATGTCACTGTACCTCACTTACATCCAGAGATAAAAGCTCTAATTGGTGAAGAGACAAAATATTTGTGGCATGTCATTGAACCTTTGTGATAATCCAGCGTTATCCATTTCTAAAGAAATATAAATACTTTAAAACAAACATTGAAAATAAATCCTTTTGATGTAACAAACTACACTCTTTACCGAGAATTTTCAGTCTTCTTAAAAGTAAGGGACTTCACCCAAAAATAATCGAAGTATCAATGTAGAACAATCCTTGGAGGAAAAAAGTTGGAATGTAAACCTCTGTTCCAAATTAGATCTGAAAAGCAAAAACACCACATCATGTATTTCATCCAAGTGTATTTTTCATCAAGCAACTCTTTTTAAAAGTTACTTGTACAGTTCAACAGGAGACTTCCTGAACTTAGCACAGTCCTAGTTTTGCCACAGATCATACCCTATTTTGTTTACACATGAACAATTACTCCCTGCTTTTGCCCCCACCAGCCCTGTGACAATACTATGGTCATGCAGGTGAGCAATTATGTATAACTACAGTATCTACAATACAATTATACATCACTAGAACAGCCATAAATTAGCTAATGATTCTCAGAAATGAAAATAAAACCAAATTTGAGAGTCACTTCCCTAAGTAGTGACTTTCTAATCATTCTTCTGACATAAAAAACATAGGAAAGGCTCCACAGAGTTCCTCCTATCAAGGCCTCGGAGGCTGAACTTCATTCCAGATATATGATAGTGATCCTCAGAGGTTACTCACATCTTCTCTTTACATCTTTTACTTTCTTAAACCATTATATTAATATTTTATTGAAGAGCTGACAAAAGCTTAAAAACAATCACAGCTGCTCACTTAACCCCACACACAGATCCATTAGTTTGCAAATTTTTCCTACAGCTACTTATCTCTTTGATGTCTTACAATAGCCTCATTATTAAAAGCATGAAGTACTAGCTTTTCTGGCTTCAATGAGCTAAATCTTCAGCAAGCTCAATCACTGAGAGGCCCAAAGTGAAATTTTCAGAAGTCTGAAGAAAACTTCCTCAGCATTTGATATTTTTAAAATACTTGATCTAATGAATCATATATTGAAAACCTCAAAAAAGTCAGAATAATGTAAGCATTTTAAAAGAATTAGTTATATTATCAACTCAGAGAGAGAGGACTAAAAAGATGAAGAATTAAAGCATAATAGTATTCTTAGAACAGTCTATCCAATTAAGTTAACACACTGGCATAAGTTACTACTTATCCTCTCAGCCAGCTGACCCTGCACACACTCATCCCTCAGCTGTAAATTGAAGTCCATCAACTTAGGAAACATTGCACAGCAGATTCTACTTCTGCAATTTATTATAAAATTTGAGTTGCAACAATTTTACTACTATAATTTCAGTGTGCATGACCACTTACTACAGTTTAGTGGTAAGCAGTAACACAAGTGACTGTGACAGTCAAGATTATGTTAACTTCAGAAAAACTATTAAGATGCAGCTTTTTGTAGTTTTTATGTAAAAATGGAGACTTGAAACCTTTGTTTTTTAAAAAACAAAACCCTCAATGATTTCTGCAGTTCTGGTGGGACAGTGAGGCTGTTAAACCTACAGAAGAATTGGGGGTGGTCAAATGACTGATTTTCTATCAGGCACCTTCAGACTGCTCTCCATTTGTGTTTCAGCAGCATGACACCAAGTGTACCATGTGTTTAGAGGCCAGCTCGGGAATGACAGGACAGGGGAGAGGACAGAAAGCTGGCACATGCATGCACCACACCACTTCCTGAGGCAGTCCCTGAGGAGCAAAGCTATCCTGAACACCCACGTATTCTTTGCTGTAGAACTAACAACAGCTTATTGCCAAAGATGAGAGCTTCAAGCATACGATAAAAATAGACATTTACTACTTACGTCATCAATATCTTCATCATCATCTCCAATATCATCAAACTGGATTTCATCATCATCTCCAGGACCAAATGTGTCTGTTTCATTGATTTTAGCTATGAAGGAATTTAGAGAAGTTAAGGAGTGCACTCACACTGTGCCAAGACAGACTGAGTATTCTTGTCCTACGTGAACTTGCAATTTGAAGTGAAAAGATTCTTACCATGTTCTGGAAGCTCCCCATATGCTTTCAGGCTTCTGGCTTCATCTGCATTGTATTTTAGAATAACATCAGCCTTGTTATCCTAAATAAGAATTTATTAGAATGTATTAGAAGGAAAAACAAAACTATGAACCTCAGCAGACTCCATTATTTACAACTATATTATTTGCAGTGGATTAACACCTATAATATTTATAGAAGAACATCTTGTTCTTCCTTCCCCTCCAGTTCTTTAAGTAAGTAAACACATTGGAGTATTTTCATTTCTGCTGAGTGATAACTTCATTATCTCCAATTAAAAGTAATTTATAGATTCATAGAATGGTTTGGATTGGAAGGGACCTTAAAGATCATCTACTTTCAACCCCCCTGCCATAGGCAGGGACACCTTCCACTAGACCAGAGCACTCAATCTGGCATTGAACACTGCCAGGGACTGGGCATCCACAACTTCCCTGGGCAACAAGACAAAAGAGAATTTGAGACAAATGAGAAATGTTGATAATTAAACAACTTCACAAGCTAAGTTTCATGCCTTTGAAATTAACCTTTCTTCAGACAATACACGTAGTGAGGTGTTTCATGGTCAATCAGGAATCACAGAATGACTAGGTTGGAAGAGACCTTTAAGATCATCAAGTCCAACCCAAGGCTAACACTTCAACTAGACCATGGCATCAAGTGCCACATCCAGTCTTTTTTTAAACACACCCAGGGATGGTGACTCCACTGCCCTCCCAGGCAGACAAGTCCAGTACTTTATCATTCTTCCGTAAAAACCTTTTTCCTAACATCCAACCTATATTTCCCTTGGCAAAGTCAAAACCAAAAAGTTCCTGGTTTTAAGTGCTTTAATATATACAGTAACTGACAGTCTCTTATAGGTTTTATAAATCTAATTCACTTAATTTCAGAAGCAGAATCTATCTTCAACAACTGATGACAACACTAACATTCATGAAAGGCATTCACCTAATGAAAACTTGACAACTGTTTCCCATTACTGTTTATATTACATAAAGCTATGCCACTCCATTTTTGGAAATTTAAGTACAAACTAATTACTGATTAATTTGCCTCTTAAGGTAAAAGCCTAAACATCAAGGATCCAAAATTCTGATTTCCAAAAATTCTAATTATCACAATAAAATGTTTGGTAGTTGACTCAATCTCCCTTTTTACTACAGGATGCAAGCACCAAACAGCTGCATCTGAAAAAAGAAGGGCAAGCTTGATGACAATAAGCACCTTCACTCACAAAGTCTCAGGGTGCAATTTAGAAGAACAAGTCGAACCAGAACTTGTCTACTCATTACAATCTTCCTGTAGTACAAGGAAACTAAAAATCATGATTTAGCATAACTAAATACAAACACAAAGTTAGACAGGAATTTCCTCACAATACCTGCTGTAATTTAACAGTAAATAAAGCTACTTGTAAGATACTTCTTATAGTGGCATATTACACTGAATTTTTACCTGGTAGTCTCTTAAGCCAATCAATATAATATCAGATGTATTTATCCAGACCTGAAGGAGAAAACATGTGTTAGAGAAATCCAACTTCTGTTGTATAACACAAGAACCAAATAGCACATTTTGATTTACGGAGAGACATAAAACATTTCACTACAGCCCCCACCTTCATTTCCTAACCAGTATGCCAGGAATATCCAATTTAATGTTTTAACAGCAAATCCAGGTTCATAAAGACTCATAGTTACATTATTTTTACATGTTATGGAGCTATTACAGGGTAATCAAACTTCTTTGATGAGCTTCTAGCCAACAGGATTGTTATTAAGCCTTAACATGTGAGAAAACAGAAAGAAAGCATCAAGGCACTAGTCATGAACTGGGGTCCTCAAGAGCAAAAATTAAAGAAAAACCCGATGAAGGGGGTGATGGACAAGAACAGCGAACAGCACAAGAAAATGAACAGAGTTGTTTCTAGAAACTATGCTAACCACAAATCTGCAGAACAGAATATGCTTTTAAATGCAAAGGGTGATTCTACGTGGGCTCTGTGCCACATCCACTTGATTTTTTTGGAGATTGAACTAATTTCAGTTGGAATTTCCTTTCTTTAAACCTAAGGAATAGATAAGTGTGCTTTTTGTAGCAAGAAATCAATTCTGCAGCACTTAGTGTTTATTTATGCACATTCTCCACTACCTTCAACAGTTTCTTGCAAGCAGCTATAGCACTGGTTACACTGATCCCAAGACACGTGCATTCGCTGCTGTACAAGAATTTGAACGATCCAGAATGAAGACAGTGAATGTCTGTTTTCATTGGGAACAGACTGAGGGACTTCCTCCCTACCATACACCAGCAGAGAACAGGAAGATCTAACACCTGACAAGGGCCAGAGGAGATACCATCTGAAGATGGCAAAGTTAATGCAAACACTCACACCTGGCATCCCTGAAGGTACAAATCTTTGCAGATTAGCTTTCAACAGAAATACTTTGGGAAGTGATGAAGTGGACAATGAAACAATGGCATTGGAGGTGTATTTTCTAAATAGTCACCAAGTTCCCCATCTGCAATTAGGGAGAATTTTATTATTTTATATATGTGTAATTGTCTAGAATATAAAAAGCTTGTATTTCATAAGCAGTCAAAAAAACCTTCCCCTGAAATACACACATTGAAAGGCCACCCTTCAACTGTGAGTTTCACCCAAGAGCCAAAGACAGCCCATTCTTGTGCCAGCAATGGAAACAGAACAACAGACTAGTTTACTATCAAAAAAGTAGTTTAAGGTATTAAACGAAGCAGAAATATTTATTTTTGTAACAAGCTACATATGTAAATTTTTACAATTACATATCATGCATAACGTCACCATTTCCTACTGCAATGCTTCAGAATTACCTTTTTTCTTAGCTTCCCTCTAATATGACATAACCTCTTCACACCGTCAAAACATAATGCCTCCAGTCTTCCATTGCCTAACATCTTGATCACCTGGGCATATTCTGAAAGAGATGGTAACATACAGAAACACAGAGTCATTTAGGCTGGAATAGATCTTTAGGATCAACAAGTACAACCACTAACCCAGCATGGTAAATCCACCGCTAAGCCACGTCACAAAGCACACACAGCGAAACTTCTGAACAAACCCAACTTCAAAAGACATCCGGTAACTTTCCCAATGTAACCCAAATGTGCTGTAACATTTTATCAAACATGAACTGCTGAGAGGAGCTTCAAGCACCCACAGAGGCTGCTGAATGTATCACAGTTCTGCATCGCTGTTGATGTTAACATTTTCAAATACTGCTCCGTCTTGGTTGCATCCACCCTTTTGCTTCCTCTGAAATGCTTACTACAGAAAATCTCAAAGCTATTGAGTCACACTCAGAGTCTGAAAGTTTATGACAACATCACAGCACCTGTCCTAAAGGACAACATCTCAGCGCTGTCACTGAGGCAGGAGAAAGCTGCACACCCTGTATAATCACCCACTGAGACTCTGAATCCCTCTCGCAGAGGCTCTGTGGACAACACCCCACTGTCCTTGAAAGGACATAACCTGGTGTTATCAGACACTGTCTGGAAGACAACCAGCAGACTTCAGCTGAGAAGCACCTCTCCAACACCTACCCTCAATCTCTTCACCTTATATTTCGTCTTCTCCCTCACCAAGCTGAAAAAATCACATACTGGAAAACTTCACACAAGTTAGACAGCCCACTGAACCACAAGACTGTTCATAACTGAGAATAATGTTTCATTAAATAGATTTTGCTTGGGAGATGTAAAGGATCTTAAGTTTCAGATGTACATAAAAATAAACTCATTTTCTGCTTACAACCAACACAAAATACCAGAAATTTGTTCAGTGGCACTTCTTTTACAGTGATTAAAATCAGTACCTTTCCCATATTTCTAACAAACCAACTGATTCACTGTTTATTAGAAAAGCACTCATATTATGTGAGCAATCACCACAGTGTGACACACAGGACAGGGTGAGCAGAAAGGGAGATGAGCTCATTGTCACCAAAGGCAGGGCAGATGGGAATCCCAGTCATCCCCTGGCTGAACTCTCTTGTGCCTTACTTCACCTGACAGCATCCCACCTACTGCTCCTGTTAGATTTCCAGCCCAGGAGTCAATTGAACCAAAAAATCAGGGGACAGAACAGTGAGATGAGCTGCTCTGCCACATCAGTGACTTTGGGGAGCTCAGTGAAAGATCTAGGAGATGCTGGAGTCCATATAAAACACAAAGTGGGACTGTGAATCTCAGGGACAATTACTGGCAAAACTGGACCACATCTGCTCACAGACTCTCACACAAAGCTATCAAGAGGTTTCTAGAGAATGTTTAAGTGCTGTGTTACACTAAGGTCAAGAACAGGGAAAACGTCATTCTTAAGTAGTGAAGCTATCGAAAATTTTCCTTCTCCTACTGTCTTCCTCTTACACTCAATGTGTCATTTGGAATTCAAATACAACTCCAATAAGAATACCTCTCTCTATTCTGTCACTTAGAGAATGTGACTGAAAACAATAACATTGTCATACTATAGTTAAAAACTCACCTTGTCCATCTTCTTTGAACACCAGTTCTCTTTTTTCTGATTCATTCTCGTTCTTACCTCGTCGCCTGTTTTTACCTCCTTTGCCTAAATTAAAAATGGGAGAAATAAAAAGCGTGTGTTACTGTCTCTAGATACAATGAGTGAAAAAAATCAGATTTATGGAGATTTTTATGCTTGTACTCTACACGGCTATTTTAAGTATCCTCCCCAGATCCAGATTTTTGCTTACTTTTAAGTCTAAATTTTTAGCTGAGTAGTAACAAAGTAATTATACATTAGAATCTTCACTGTTTAAGATGTCCTGGTTGCTCTGGAGTGGTTTTCACAAGATGGCCATTTTCAGTTTCTGTGATCCCTGTTACCAAACACTTCAGAAATAAC